>CAEFZX010020931.1:0-18368 GCA_903066825.1 Alfaro cultratus | reverse complement strand
AGATTGTCTTAGGTTGTCTTTGCAAAATATTGCCATGTGATTCAGATTAGTCAAGATGATCTATAGAGGACAATTTTTCTGAAACGCGTATTCATTGGCCCAAAAAGGACAACTTTGGTCTCATCTACATCATGTGTGAAACTTCAAACAGTTTGTCTTTCTTGTAATGATGGGTTTCATCTAGTCATTCTCACATAAGCACTATTATCCACAATTGTACACACTTTTCTTTTCAGATTTTTATTTGTAATAGCATCAAATTCCTAAGAAAATGCTATGAAGACTTGCATATCTCATTAAGAAGTAAATGAATAGAAAATACAGTTTGTCTTACACATATACTTGAAAGTGGCGAAGGATGAAGGTTATGATGTGCTGCATAACCGAAGGCAAATTAACCTATAATATGTTGATGAAGCTGTTTTTGATTTCTCATTGTGCTCAGACTATCTGACTACTTCCTCAGTTTTCAGCAAATGGCCCCTTCTGTTCAACTTGGATAACCTCTATCCAAATTTCCATTTTATCAGAGGAGCTGTAATGAACAGATCGCAGATTACTGTTCAATGTTGTCTTTAATCCTTCCAGTCAGGACACTGAGATACCTCCTGGACTGCTTCTGCTGAGCAGATTTAGAGCAGAAGAGATGAAACTTCCTGTCAATCAGCACCAGTGACATTTCAGCAAATGAACACTTACTCATTCAGGTTATATTGAAGAAATGCCTTAGAAATCAAAGTAAATTAATCAATTAAAGAATCCAAATTGCAGATTCATTAATCAAAACCTGCACATCAGTTGTAGACCATTTTGATTTTATGTAATTCTTTGGATTAAATTTGAAATCAAAATATGTCTGAAAAAAATCTCAACATTTTGGATGTTGAATGCAAATTGAATGAGGGGAAAAAAAACGAAATTATTCACTCTAAAAGCACCCAAGTGCTGACTGTACTGATGCCAAGACTGTTTTATAGTTTTGCAAGAAATGTATGAAATATGTAGAACATGAAGTATCAACCGTAAAACAGATTACATAATTTCAAGAAATTTCTTGTTAGTGTAAATACATTTACTGCCAACTGAGTAACTTTTCAGTGAATAATTTTGGGATGTGAATCTATAAGTGTTTTTAAATTTTATATCATTTTGCATAGATACTTTTAGGCCTTAACATCAGTGAAAGTGACAGTTCACTGCCCATTGTTTCAATGCCACGGGTTAGCTATTTATCTAACACTATAATTAGAAAATACACTTGAGTAAGTTTTTCCACACAACTGATATTGTTCCAGTAGTATACTATGCATTTTATAAACCCTATCCCAAAACACACAATATGAAAAACATCATAAGTGACACACATGCTTCATTGGGTATTTAGCAAATGGGCCAACTAGCTTCAGCTTTAATTTAGTCATATTTAAATATTTTCCTTTGTGTAAGCAACAAGAAAGTTGCCATTTATTAGTCAAAAGCCTGACTAAGGAGTTGGAATAAAGACCATAATATCGCCACAAACGTAGAGGTTACATTATCTTTTCATTCTTGATTAGATCATTGGTGAAGTTAACTTTGGCTGCTCTATTAAACCTGTTTTTATGTCACGGGTTAAATGATGTGCACATTTCATACTTTGTACTGATTTTTTTTTTCCTTCATCGTCTTTGCTGCAACTTTCAGAGTAAAGTAGTCGAACTGTTCTGGAAACAACTCTAAAATAAACGTTACACAGTACATGCTGTGAAAGCCAGTTTGAAGAATAGCTTCCCTAGTTTTACTTTGCTGTGGGAATATATTGAACGCAAGTTTAACTGCAGCTTGTTGATAATGTAGAATAGTAAATCAGAGCTAGAGTTAACAACACTGTGGTTATTATTGATGTTTCTCATTTCCTAGATACAGTTGGCATTATCAGTTTTGCTCTTTTAAATTAAGTATTCTTGCTTTTTCAGTGTGACCCACAGTGCATAATGTGTCATTTAATTTATCGACCATTAAAGTATCTGGAACACTAGCATAATTGTTTTCACTTCCAGCTAAATTACACCAGTTTGCTGGGTCTAAATGTTCTTCTGTGAAATTTACTGTTAGAGAAATGAATCTGTGAAAAAAGATCAAAAATATAATTTGTGTTTGTATTGATATATTAAATATGAATATAACCACACAATGTTGATGTAATCTAAAGCACATCTGAAACACTTCTTCCTCATGTAACATCATGGGCAAATTGAAAGAAGTCAGCTAACACATCAGGAAGAGGATTGTGGACTTAGACAAGTCTGGTTCACTTTGGGTGGAATTTCCATATGCCTGAAGGTGCTTTGTTCATCTGTACAAAGAATTATGCACATTTACAAACAAAATGTGAATGTCCACTCAAGAAGAAAGCGGGTTCTGTATCCCAAAGATGAATGTGAAATGTGCATATCAACCCAAGAACAAAATTCCATTTTCTCTATCTAAACGAACAAAACAATTCAAAAGGATTCCTTCACTTGTCTTTGTCCCATGAACAAATTGGTCTTTGTGGTGCTGTTTCTTCACTGATATTTTTAAACAAATTTCTGAGGAATTCACAGTACACACAGATGTTAATGCATATTTAGGCATACAATTAATTATGCCTAATTTCGCAATGAAACAGTAAAGAACAGAAACAAATAATAGAGTCCTAGGGACAAAAACCTGCTCTGGCTTGTCAGCGGAGGGATTGTTGTGGTTGGCCTCATAAAGACAAGGTGGTGCACAGCCAAGACAGCTTGGCTCTGTAGCAGGTGATATTACTGGCTGAGAACATCATTTGGTACATGTCCTGGGAACACTGGTGATATCTGTTATAAATGAATTGTTTGCTGAGAGCCCTCATAGTAGTTCAAAATAATATCTACCTTGCTTCTGAATTCGGAGTTCCCCTCAGGCCATGAGGCTCTTAAATTCATCCTCAACGCTCAATGAGAAACAGTTTTATTAATTTATGTAGACTTTTGTGAATAGCACAAGGGAACCACACTAGTCATATTTTAAATTTTGTTTGATTATAAGAATTTATTTCTTGGCTCGTGATTCAAACACGGCATTAAATTTAAAGTGTAATGACATAAAAGGGGATTTGGGATAAGCTAACAAACTTTTTTATTACCAGAATATCAGGGCAAGATCTACCATAGAACAATATGATGGTATTGGACAGCAGCTAAATCTGCCTACTTTGACTTTTAAAAATTCAGACTTAAAATGCGATACGAGGTGAAATACTTAATCACCGCTTCTAAACACTCAGCCAGTCTCAGAGGAGCATGACAAGTTGGCTGCTATACAGCCAAGTTTCTGTTTGTTTTGGGCAGCTGATGCTGACAGAGCAGGGCCCGGTGTCTGTTCTCATGACAACCACAGGGCCATAGTGGAGGTCTCAGCAGCTATCAGCTGTCTTCAGGCTCCCATGGTCCTCTGCGCAGAGCAGGCAACTGCTGCCGCACTTTTTCATTTTTATTTTTTGCAGTTACAAAGAATAGTAATGGTAAGACTGTACAGTGCAGTAGTAATGTCACTGTAGATCTTGTTTTTGACAGAAATCACATAGAGGCTGACTGGCAGATGGACACAGGCTGTAATCTGGACAGAGCAGCTCAAAGTCAACAGAATTAGATGGATTTTTATGTTGAACAAAACTTACTCCAAGAAAATATTCTAACTCTTGTTGGAAGGATTAGAAGGTCAGTAGTCAAGGATTATTGTACAGAGACATTTGAAAGGAAAAGAAAATGCTTACCATAATTCTAGTAATTAATTTCTTGTTGTGGAAAAAAAGGCCATACCTCTTTTTATTGATTTGTTTGTGACAAGAGACTTTCCTTTACGACAGTTTCTTTGTGTGAAACGGATTAAATTTCCACAAAGTGAACACAGCTTTAGAGTCCAGAGCACACTTCCTACAATTTCCTGATTTGTTTACTGGTTTTTTCTACAGCCAACACTGGCAAAGATAGACAATTGCTATGACCTTCCAATCCTAAATGAATCATCTACAAAATCCAGGTTATTGGTTGTATCATCACATTGACTAGATTATTTAGTCTATTCCTTTGTTGCCAAGGAAGTATGGAAAATATCTGTGTGCACCATCTTCATGGTTCAAGACTATAATTTTTCACGATTCAAAAGTGCCATTTCCTTGACCATAGGCAACCATCACATGCAACACATTTCTTTTTCCTTTTTTTCCCAGGTCGACTCACATTGTCAATTTCCAATTCGAAACATCCAGGAATGTGTCTGTTTAGTTAGACACACAGTTTAGGCCTTGAATTGATAAAGGAGCTGCTAGTCTTTGTTAGACAAACAAATAAAACTCTTTCTCCTGTTTTCCATTAGAATTGAGAAAAATCTACATCCTTGATAAATTAGTTGAGGGTTTTGTAGAGATTAGGATGTAGTTTCAGTGTTTTTGTATTACTTCATACATTTCATAGTTTTATGTTCCAATGGTTTGTTCTGTTTGTAGAGTTGGTGCCAAACACCTTTTTGATTTGGCTTATTTTAAAATATACATTTAGACTTTTTGTGTTTCTGTAATCCCAGGATACAACTGAAAAAAGCAAAGGATGATTGAACATTTTCAGTTGTCCTTGTGTAAGCTTTAGAAAGGATTACAATTTCATAACATATCTACACCAATCCTCAACAACTTATAAATCCTTGCCAAAAACTCAGTTTTAAGTCCTGCAATATAAACCATTTTAGAGATTTAAATCGTATTTTGAATTGTTTTATTTTATTGTCAGATTTTTTTTACCTCCCTTGTTCAATTTTTAAGTCAGTGTCCAAAACTCTGAGAACTACTCTAAAGTAAAACTGAAACACACATTCAGCCACATTCATGGATTTTATTTCCTAATTAAAAATAAATATTTGATAGCGTACACAAAAATTAGATAAAGAAGCATAAACCATGAATGTACAGTCAGATGTTGTAAAGTAAGGGATATGGGGAAGAGAGACGAGAATTTACAATCCAAGAATAACAATTTCAGTTATCACTATTTCTACATTAGTTGTTTTGCAAGTTGATGCCAAATGTGTCAAGGCTACACAAAGACAGGTAGAAACACAATTTAAGCTGCTATTGTTAGGGTTGAATTTTATAAAAGACCCATGCAGAGCTCCTTTCTCATGCAGCTTACATATAAATTGTAATATTATTGAAAATAAATCCAAAGTCCTTTGATCCCTTTACTTTCCAGAGGCCCACTGAGACCTGCACAACAGGCACACTGCTCCTGTCACAAACGTGAAGGGGTCCATGAGTACAAAAGGGCACACGAGTTGAGAGCACGTGTTTACTCACTCAACTTGAGCGTATTTTCCTTAAAACTACAGTATGAATCATGGCTGTCCAAAATTATATATCGTCAAGTGAAACCTTATCTCAATATTTTCAACTTATAGTTGCTTTTGATACAGTAACGACTTTAATCAGCTGTCAGTACTTCACTAACCAAAAATTTGTAATTTATTATTGTTTAGTCGGATTGACAGAGTACTATAAACTAGAAAGTGTCTGTTAATCCATCCATTAGCCTCCATTAAAAGTCTTTATGGCACATTGATGGCTCATCACAGATCTTCAAAGCAGATCTGGGAAGGAAACTCTTTTCTGATCTATTAAACTTCCTAATAGACAGTGTCAAAAGGGCAAAGTTTTTTTTGTTGAAGAGCGAATAAGTGGAACCCAATTACGAAACTTCCCCATTAATCACTTGAACATCAGATGACTCTTTAATCCGTGGTAAGCCAACGGTTTCAGGGGCCGCCTTTTAATGAAAAGGGCACATCCTGGAAGCATGCAGCCCATATGCAAACTTCCCAAAAATTACTACGTCATGTGCAGAAAGTCATAAAGAGAGAGAGCTGAATGTTAAGCACTGTGTGACTATCTCATACCTTTGAGGAGGCTGATTGGTATGGTGATCTGCACAGTGAATTTGATTATGTGGATGAGACCCTGCAATTATTCATTATGATCAAGGGGCAACTTCTCTTAACTACTCCCACCATTCTTAATCATAATCATTGGCACCCTGCTGCTGGATCACCTCCAGCCACTTGTCATTGTCCTTCCCTCTGCATAAAATCTAATCTGACGTTATTTCCACATGTTCTTACAGCTCTGTTGCTTCTCACTCCCAACACTAAAAAAGAACAGTGTGATGGTTTATGTCTAGTGCTAAATCATTTTTACAACATACAGCTTATTATGAAACATAGAGGTTTATTTAAAAAACAATCTAATTCAGAGGTGAATATTTTATCCTGTCTGATGTGCATTGCACATGATTTTACATCTCACTTCCCAATTAAATTTTCCAAACATGCATCCCTAATCAAACTGTTCACATATTTCGTCCCATATGTATGAAAAGCCAGATGTGTGCTTCCTGAAGCAAAGCAGCTGCGCCTGATGGCACTGTGGGGCTTAATGTATGCACCTGCTGGCTGAAGCTTTTCAGCTCATTCAGAGATTTAACTATCATCAGTCAGTGTTTGGATTGTGGGGTTGGAGGTCACACAGTGAAATGTTATACTTTATCCATAAAAGCAGTAATACTGTATATATACAGTACTTACTAAAAGTATTCAAACCTGCCAAACCTTTGCTTTAAAAAAAATCACATTACAACTGCAAAACTACAATTTATGTATTTAAAACCGATTTTGTTTGATAACCTAGCACTAATTGGCTCATAATTGCAAGGTAAAAGAAGCATGTTACAGACTTTTTACTTTTTGTCTACAAGTTGAAGTGTGGTGCACATTTGTGTTTGGGCCTTTTGCACTGAAACTTTAAAATTAAATCTAGTGTAACCAACTTCTTTCAAAATTTTGTGCACATTTTAATGTTTGATTAATGTTACTTTGTGATCTCTGTTCATTAAGATAACTACAGCACCCTATTGGTAAATAGAGTCCATCTGTGTGAATTGTTTTACACCTGTGAAGTATTGCTGGTTTGCTAGAGATAACAGTAGAGAACAAATTACCTGATATAATTAGTTGAACACCAATTTATATCAGAGCTAGGCTATAATAAACAATATCTTAAGCCTGAAATATCTCATAGAACAGTGCTTGAACCTGGAGTTGGGCCATCTGAAGCCAGGCTTCGAGGCTGTACGAGTAAAAGGGGGCGTGTCAGATGAAGCCCCGCTTCGACGCTTGTGTCGTCTTGCTGAAAACCACGTGACTGGCAACAACGTGACTGCTTCATTTTGCGTGTCGGTTTTCAAAATAAAAGCACGATAAGCCCTGCTGCTTCATGGCTTGTAGGTAATTTGGTCACGCATCAGAGGAGAATACTTGTCTTCAATGGCCAAAATAAACGGAACATTGACCAACATATTTGATGTATTGATGATGTCAATCATCAAAATGTAATGCTTGTTACTGGTTTTCTCAATTGTTGATTTTGGTGTTTTTTTTATGCCTTTATATTTTTGTGATTTTACAATATAAATCTCTTTGAACGGAATTGTTGCTGAAATGTGTTACACAAATAAACTTGATTGTCTGAAATGGAGCCAGCAAGAGGAAAATCAATGACATTTGGGAATACTTTTGAGATGATCAGTCATAATAAAATTATTCTTAAATAAAAATAATTACCTTCTGAAAATTTTCACTATTATTTGTAGTCTGATCAGCAAAGATATATCAGTCTTGCACAGCAGAAACAGATTTAATGCTGTTGCAAGACTAAAATTCTGCATGTAGCTAAATATAAGGGATCAGAGCCAATTAGAAATCCAAGAAAAAGCTAATGCCCCAAGAAGCACTGCACTCCCAAGACACTACAACATCAAATGTCTTTATTGTCAAATCAGTCTAAGACATAAAAGAAAACCCAACAGAACCACTGACGGTCAACATATACCAGGATTAGATTGGCTACAAATCATTTTAATAACTAAAATATATGACAATTAAAAATGATTTAATTGATTTTCTTGTTACTAAACATGAATTTGATGAAAACTTTGTGACAATATTGCGTTTACTAATTTTTGGAAGTATGATCCAACTGAGTGACAAGCCTGTTAGTTTCACCAGCAGATGTCACTCCAACCTTTTTGCAAAGCAAAAGGTTGGAAAGCTTCATTGCTTCATGAGGCGTCATTTGCCCATCACTACTTGAACCATCATTGTTACATGCTAAAAATCTGGCAGCAAACAGGGGATATTGCTACTAGAGAAAGCCTGTTACATACTGCAAAAAATTTAAGACTGATGCAGAGGCTTGCTGTCCAGCAGGCCTTAAGCAATCAGTCAACGATGGAATGAAATGGTTTAGAAAAAAACATATTCAAGTGTATGAATGGATCAGTCAAAGTTTGGACCAAGACTTGAAAGTGGATCTCTATACACATTGAGTTTCAGCTACTTTGCAAATCAAAACAGGCAAAAACTTCATTCTCAGGAATGAAATATTTGCAGCTCTGCAGTTCAAAAGACTTGCAGCTGTAAATACTAATCCATGTTGGTCTATCCCTCCCTCAGACTTTCTGCTATCATTCTGCCAAAGCTATTCTGCATTACTTCAGTATTTCATCTCTTTGTCTTTCATTGTTTCTCAATGGATTTTTCTGTACAGTTAACCTCACATGCGTTCCACATCTTGTTCTCTGTTTTGTTTTGAAGGTCTTTATAAAATCCTTTTTCCAGTATTGTCATACCATTAGGTCTTCACCAACTACATTATATGACACAAATTGCATGAATACTTTTCATGCACTGTGAAAACTAAAGTATATAACTATGAAGATGTGCTAAACGCTTGACCAATAAAACCCAACAAAGTATGATGTACCAATTTTATTTTTTCATAACACTGTTTTTCAGGAAAACTGTACATACAATGTATATCTTTACACTCTCTCTCTCACACACACACACACACATAGTTCATTTAATGAGAGTCATTCTGACCACTGACTCTCAAGTGTTGAAATTTTAAATTCCATTACATTCCAGTGTTTTCCCTTTGGTTACTCAGACCCTCCTCCGGGCATCATCCTGGCCTTGTTAGAGAATTCTTGTCGGCGGCCAACGGCCGCAAATAACACCAAACAAGCATGCACATTCACACAGTCTCTGAAACAAAAGAAATGCATCATGACACAGAAAACCAGGTGACTAAATGCTGAAAACGCAAATTCAATCAATAGTTTTCAACATTTCAACTTTCTTCTTTATTTTGGTTGTAAAAAGACCTTTTGTAAAATTATTACTCATAAAAGCCATTTGTGACATAAAGGTCAGGTTGCCACATTTAATTAGTTACATACTGGGCTTTAAGATACCACATCTTTTGGATGGATGTTCCATAACAGCATCAGGTCGGTATGAACAAGACATCTTGACAAACATTTCAAGCAGTGCATGTCTAGAAGTTTTCAGGAAAAAATGCTACCTGTGTGTAATGTGCTGCAGACAATTAGGAGGCCAGTGAGTGTTAATATTCATCAGCAGAGAAGAGCTTGTGCTTTGCCGATGTTTGAGTCTAGCTTTCATTAATATAGTTGCAGGCCTGAAGAGTGTACCATGTATTAGTGTCTTGTTTGGAAACACTACAGGAGGTACGGAGAATTTCAACACTTCACTATTTATGTCACTCCTATGACGGCAGATAATTCAATTATGCTTCCAAGGCTTATCATTTTATTTTCATCTTTGCAAAGGTACGTTGCAAATAATTTGATCAGTGTTGCACCCTCCGCTGTTCTCCCTAGTCAGCTGGTGTTGTCATGCTGTTAAATAATCCTTTAATGACACCCCCACACAAACACGCTCTGTCTCTCTCAAGCACACACGCAGCAATGTCCTTTCATTATTAAGATAAAGGACACAACAAGCAATGGTTTACAACTGACATGTTAATCATTTGCCAGGTATGTGACATATTCAGTTTTGACATGCCATGCAGTCAATAAAGCGCAGAGGTTCCAGTGCTGAAATTTCTCCTCTTTGAAACAGAGTACCTGGCTTGGTGCCTAGTACATACAATGACTTGGAAAAGTAATATATTTTAAACTCCAGTGTATTTTTTGATAATTTTATGATAGACCAACACAAACTAGTACATAATTCTGAGGTGAAGGTAAAAGGATATGTTGTTTTCTCAACTAATTAGAAAAGATTTTAGTTAACCTCATGTTTAATCTCATGCCCTAAATAAAACCCAGCACAGCAAACTGCCTGAATGTATGTAATTTAATCTGAGTACTGGGAATAGATTATATTTATGATAATCTTTGGCCAATCTGGAAAATGGCTGCTCAGACTCTCTCCTTCAAACTGGATTAGTTTGAGCCATTTTGAAAAAGATCAATGGGCAAAAACTTTAGCCCCAAATGTATCAAGCTGGTAGAGACACATCCTAAAAGACTTGCAGATCTAACCGCAGTGAAATGGTGGCTCTACTAAATAGAACATGTTATACAAATGTAAGCCTGTCGCTTAGCCTTGTTTTATTTGTAAAAATGAAAATAATATATAATTTTTCTTACACTTCAACAATGATAAAAGCCAGAGTAAGGTACACTGGAATTTGTAGTTTTAACTTGAAAAAATGTGAGAAAGATTGAGAGTTTTAATACTTTGCAAAGCACTCTAACTGTGTGGGATAATGCAATGTCCTGGTTGTCTGAAATTCTGATTACTTCTGTTAGAATATCTGTTGATTCTGTTAAGTGGTATAGGTAAAAAAGTCCAATCTTTTTAGGAGCTCAGAACAATGTATTTGTACTGCATGCAGCAACTAGTAAAAGCTTGCCTCAACTGTAATTAAATACAAAATTTAGTAGGTATTCAAGGCGCGTATACCCTCACAAAGTACGGCATTCAAACGAAGTAGTTGCAAACTGAAGAATCACCATTAATCTTCTTGGAGGCAGAGAAGCATTTACAACCTTCCTAAGTAAATTAAAAATAGCTTTTTCAGTTCATTTAATACAAAAACTAAACTGACTTTGACACTTTAATCAGAAAGTCAAATGCTTAAAATTTGTGACAGTTACAGTGCAAACATATCAGTTACCAAACAACATTTTGCTGCAGGATTTCACTGGTTTTAAACAAAATGTAAATCTCTTTATGAAACTGGGACCAAGTATTGTACTTATAGTACAACCAGGTCAATTCCAAGACTTGTCATGCAGTACCTTGCGAAAGTATACGTAACCTTATGCTATTTTACATTTTGTCACATTAAAACCACAAATTTCCATATATTTCATTGAGATTAAAGTGGCAGATCAACTCAAAGTATCACTTAATTGTCATGTAGAAAAAAAATACTTCTTAGAAACAAAAATCTGAAAATTGTGGCTTGCGTATTTTATTCCCCTCAATACTTTGGAAAATAGCCGTTTACATGCAAGAGTTTTGGGGTAAGTGTCTACAATCTTTGTACATCCAAAGGTTTAAAGGGTTTTGTCCGTAGATGTTTGCAAAATCTCTGGAGCTCACTTAGATTTGATAGAAAGTACATGTTTGCATCAATTTTCAAGTCTTTGGACAGCTTTTGCAATACATTGATGTGTGGACTTTGACTGGGTCATTCTTGCATTTGATTCAAACCATTTAATTGAAACTGTTTTTAGAGTTATTGTCCTATTGAAAGGTGAAATTCTGCACCAATCTCAAGTCCTTCTCAGTCTCTAACAAGTTGTATTTCAGCACTGCCATATACTTAGCTCTGATCAGCTTCCCTGTACCTGGTGAAGAATAGAATAATGGTATGATGCTGCCAACCATGCTTTCTAATGGGCGTAGTGTTGTTCAGGGAGAAGTGCAGTGTTAATTTTCCACCACAAATTGGATTTTGCATGTAGGTTTAGAACAGTGGGATCATATTGCATTTCTCAAGGGTTGTTATCTTGAAAACTTTTAGATGTCTCTCTGCTTCAGCACACCTGACTCCAATATAAGTCCATTAGCAGATCTCTGTAGAGCTTGACTGCATGCTAACAAGGAAGTTTCACCATTTAATTCAAGTGTGGAGGCCAACGGACACATCTAAAAGTTGCAGGATTCTGGTCCTCGAGGAATGCAGTTTAAGATCACTGGTCTAGAGGCTCAGCTTTGGTTTCTTCTGACAGGTGTCCCTTTATGGCTTATGCCAAACTTTCTATTTGAACAATGCACATTTTCCCACAAAAAATACATTGAAGTTTAAGGTTGTAATGTGACACGATGTGGAAAAAGTAAAATGGTACAGATACACCTACAAGGCACTGTATCAACAAAAGATGCACTATTTAACTTTTTGGAATGTAATCATCTATTTGAACTTGCAGCAGAGAAAATGTATTTTAAACAAAAGCTGAGAAAAGCTTGTGCTTTACTACATGTGGTGAGATACAGCATCTCAGTGACAACTAGCCAAACAGAACATTGGAGCAACCATTTGTTGAGATGACATACATTAATCCAGTAAAGTAAGCGTGCTGACATAGAACGCTCTTTAAAGGAACATAAATACAAATACATCATTCTATCAAAGGGCACAGATAGAAAATACAGAAGAGAAAAAAGGTAATAGTTGTTCCTCTGGTTCATACCTGTAAGCTCAGCATATAAGTGTCTGCACGAAACTGCAGAGAGAAAAAACATTTAATAGACAATTGTCTTGAGGGTGTCACAAAAAAGCAGGATGGAGGCAAACCAGGCTTGCTAAATTGGTACATACAAGGAACTATGGCACTTGCCATCATATTTTTAACTTTGACACAATTTTATCAATTGTAAGGCAGTATTCTTAAAAAAAACAAAACAAAAAAAAAAAGAACAAACAACCAAATAAAACAGACATTAGGGGGGAAATGTGTATTTTATTTTATTTTTTTTCAGATTTCTCCCCATAACGTCATGACGTAGAGTATGTACATCTTATCTCGGTTATCTATACACATTTCTTTGGTTTAGATTGATCTCTTAGCTCCCTCAAAGTGCATCTAAAACATTCTGTAGCTGCTTTAGTCTGTCATTGTAAAGTAGCAGCATCACTTTTTCAATTATTTTCTCTTACCTCTGATGTAACTGCTGATGTCGATCTACTTCCGACTTTTCAACAAAGCAATATTTTCCAACAGATGGTTTTTAGTCATTTCACAAAAGTCACTGTTTTCATCCAAACTACAATTGCTTCACATCTTTTCTGCTTCACTAATGCTGTGAGCAGTGTTGTAGTCAAGACCACCTAATCCAAGACCAAGACTTTCAGGGTCCGAGACCAAGTCAAGACAAAGACCGAGGGAAGTCGAGACCGAGTCAAGACCAAGGACAGCGCCCCGCGCTACATGACACAATAAAATGTGAAATATGATCAAAATTGCTAATCAAATTGATCTGAAAGATTCACATTTCCATAAAAACACCTAGATATTAAATACTTCTGCTTATCTAAAAAGACAATGTCCTGAACATTTGCCCATGTCATTCATGTCAGAAATAACCACTGTCTGCACCATTAAACATAGCAATTGAGGCAATGCCCTGACGGTAAACAACGCTCAACTATGAACACTGACCAAAGAGCAACAAGCAAGAAGTAACCAAGCACAAGGAGCTCACCATGACTGTTCTCACTCTCTCTCCCACTGCATGAAGCCAGGCATCCCAATGCTGTACAGCGGCCACTTTGAACGAAAACAATCGTTCAAAGTGGCCGATTGTGTGCTCTTTCATTCTTGTGTTTTATTTATTTGCTAATTAAATAAATATCAATGTACATAATTAAATAAAATAATGATAGCTACTGCAGTGTATGCAGAGCATTACAAGAAGAAAGAACGGCTCTTGTTGAAGCTCCAGTCCTGTCTTCTTAGTAAAGAGAAGTTCAGAAGACTCGGATCGTTCGTGAAAGTTACACAGTGATGTGCGGTGAGGTGCAAAGCTGGTGAGGGACTGACTTAATCAAAATCAGATTTACAAATTTAGACCCCCTGCATGTTATTGTTTACATAAGGAAATTTCACAAATGCGGACAACACTGGAGGGCAAAAAGACTATTCATACATGTCATGCATAGAATAATTCCGTTAACTCAATCAAACTTGGACATGTAGATATTAATTTCATGCTGTGCTCTACAGCAAAGGGAAAAACCGTCAAGTAAAACTTAAAACCACATTTTATGATCACTCCTCAGCACACAAAACATGTTACTCACAGTTGGTGACAAAAAACATTGTACATTATATTATATAAGCTAAACTATAGAAAATCAGTTCATATATTAAATGTTTTTTGACCATTTTATTAGCAGCGTACAGACAGGAAGAGCATGCTCCCATAGAATGGCAGCCAGTGCAGTTAGCCAGAGGTCAAAGGTGAGGCTCAGCTTGCTGCTGCCTCACATGCTGCACTTCCGAGCATTTGAATGGGAAAATACGAAAATTCAGCGATTTTGAAGAAAAAAATCATCAGAATTGGTTAAGCTGAAAGAAAAATAGGTACTTTATAGTACAAATATAAATTATTTCATCATTATATATTATTTTTCCATGATGACAGGTGAGGCTCTGCTCACCTGCCTCCCCTGACCGCACGTCACTGATGTCACAGCACTATATTGCAGACTTTTGGACACAGTGTTGTCCCATATATGTGACACGTTAGTCAACACCTCCGCACAATAATTAAGCGCAGTGAGTGACTTTTTTTCATCACAAATGCTAACGTCTCTGTACAGCTAGCTTTGCTAACATCACGTCAACGGAGTAGCTTACGTTTCTTTGAGCTTCTTTTCTAAGTGACGAAAAAAGTTAGACGTAGTCCCCACCGTCTGTGAAAGCGAAGCGCTGCTGAATTAGCTGTCGCCATCGGATTTCATATGATGTATGCAGCGCAATTCTATTACTGACGATTAGACAGACATCTTCTGCCGCTCAAAGAAAACCACTGCGCATGTCTTGGAGCGCCGCGTGCGAGTGAAAGGTGGGGAGAGGGCGGGGGGAGTAACGGAAACACGTAATTGGTAAGTCACGTTATTGCTTGGATTTTAGTCGTTGCGTTTTGCGTCCAGTGAAAACAAACATGTCAACAAATAAACTGGACAGTATGCTGTAAGTTTAGTGATATTTTCACAGTTGCGGTCTTGACTGGTCTTGAAATAAAATCCCGAGTCCTCAGCGCGCGAGACCGAGACCATCAAAAAATGGTCTCAAGACCAAGACCGGTCTGGAATACTACAACACTGGCTGTGAGCTCTGCATATATCAAAGTAGCATTCTGACCTATGGCTTGCACTTTTCTTTTTTTTAACCCAGTTTAAGAGCATGTAAGATGTTCTCAAAAGCAATTTACATATTAAAGTAAAATAACACAAGAACATGTTTTGCACACTTACTTTGCCATTCCTTACTTTTCAAACTTTCCATTTTAAGACATATTTTTTCTATATAAATCAATTTACATTGTACAAATGCGATGAATGGGCCCAATGTACAAGACATGTTTTAGATGCACTTAGCAAATGCAGTATAGTGGGAGGAGAGGTTAAGTAATATTCAAGAACATACATTTAACTGCGTAGGGATTACTGACCTTATATATATATATATATATATATATATATATATATATATATATATATATATATTAAAAAAAAGGACATTTTAAATACATCTCCGATAACAATATACAACAGTTAAAAACTACACTGACACTACTTTACAAAATATTCCTTTTAAATGTCTTCAAACTCCCTTATACAGTATTGCAGCTGATCAACTGCGAATGTTTGGACAAGTGTGTATAACAACAAAATATTCAATAGGCACCCTGAGATGGGAATACAGATATGAGCTGTATGTTCTTCACAATCCAAGTTGTTTGAATCACTCTTTGATAAAGAGGTGATAAATATCAGTTGGTCAAATTTAATAGTACAAAGAGACCAACTCCTTACACTTTTCCTTAAACAGCTGATCATATTTCTTTGTGTTAAATCCACAGTGAAAGGATTGAAATACTACATCCCTGGTAATATAGTTTGGTTTTGTTTGTTAAAAAAAAAGAAAAGAAAAAAGATCTTAAAAATGAAAGCCTAATGTTTTGCATATAAGTATTAGAATTAAGAGTAAGAACTCAGCTGTAAGAGACTTCTACATATTGTGCAGCATATGATGTAGAATGCAGAGGAAACCAATATACTGTATGAAACCAGTATACATGTTGCTAAGGACGGTTGATTGTTTTGGTACAGAATATATACTAACTTAGTAGACCAGGACAAATCTTGACCTCTTTTTCATATGACACAGACTGGAAACCAGCAACATCATTCATATCCTTTTCATGATAAAACTGCGATTTGCTGTGACATCTGGAAATACAGCTGTCCTAAGCTGATGGACTCTTATCGGTTCACACCGACCGCCGTGAATCCCTTGAACTGTGACAAACACTGCATTTGAGTTGCATAGTGATGTGTTGGTGTGCATAAGGAATCATGCCCATGCAGCTGCACTGGGCTTTTTGGTGAAATTGAAAGATAGTTATTGCATTTAGATTTAGTTGGTGATTGACATCAGTGCACAGAGCTCTTTAATGAGAAGTCTCTGTCCTTCTGTTTGACTTTTCAAATACAAAATGCCAAAAATAATTGCAGTGTTAAGGAATGCCTTTTAACTTATTTATAAATATGGAGGCAGTAAAATTGGTATTTGTTACTTTAAATAAACTTAGATTTGTTAAAACTATAACTATGGTGTACTGTAAAATATGCTGAGCAGGAGTTACACATTGGCAAACTGGAGGAGAAAAAGGTCTTGTCCCTGCCAGTGGCTTTCACCAATCCAACATGGAATCTACAAGTGTTACTAAGAGAAGCAGGGGTCTACCAAAGCCATAGCCCCTTGTTTGGGACTGAAAGCTAAAGCTGAGACAGTCAATTTATCAGATACACTTGTTTTATAAATTGCTTGTTAACAGAGACAGAGAATCAGCCAATCACAAGGCATCAACTCAATGCATTTAGGAATCTAAACATGGTTTGGGCAGCTTGCTGAATTTTAAACTGAGCAATAGATTGAGGACGAAAGGGTTTAAGTAGCCTGAAATGTGCCATGTGCCATGCTTGACGGATTGTTTTATTAAAAGACTTTTGATTTATTGAGATTTTCACACACAACCATCCCTAAAGTTCAAACAAAATGATTTTAAAAAAATGACAAAGCATTCAGTAAGTGTTGTGTGGATGATAGAAGGAATGGGATAGGTGGCACACTGGCTCTGAATACGCTGAAGCTTGAAATTGATGGGCCACAACAGCAGAAGGCCCTACCAGATGCCACTGTCAGTTAAGAATTGGAAACTGAGACAACAGTCTAAGCAGATGCACTATCCTTTAAAAGTAACATATTGTAAGACAATTTAATGTTTTGTTGAGTCTCTATTTTAGTTTCAACATTCAGATACTGTGTTTTTTATGTCACAATCTGGCATAAACAACAGGAAAGCATTGATCCTTCCTGACCTGTATCGATGGTCAGGTACCTGACGATGGTGCAAGGAGTTGGTGGTATTTTTTTTGGGACTTTTAGTCCTAATTGAGCATTACTTAAAAGTTACAGCCAACCTGAAAACAACCACAGTGCACCTATATTCAGCTGGCTATTTCCAATAAGATAATAAGGATGTTAGAAAAGCAGAGCTCTAAAACAATGATCAAGAATTGATAATCTTTGCAGAGTACACTGGTTTTGTGTTGCTGTTGAACATTGTTCTGATATTGATTAATAAAAGCTATTATCATAGATGTTTCTCCAAAAATGAGTCATTGTCAAATGGAAATATTCAGAGAAGCTAGAGTAACTGAGTGCAATATAGCTTGTATTTTACATGCTTGCTGTCTAAATTATTAAAGCTTATAATTCACTCACAATCCACTTTGGAAAAGAAAGTGTTTAATCTCTGCCCTACTTCCCAGGAATGGATAAATAATAATGAGAAAGATAGAGAAGAAGCCAAGAAGACTATCAACTGCCTTCATGAGAACCAATAGTGTCGCAAAGTTCACTAACCTGCCCAGGCATGATAACCTTAGATGTAATCATTTACTTAATTTTCTTTTTAGCAATAGAATTCAGCTTTATTTGCAGGTATTTAAATGTTACTTTAACCTCATTGTTAGCTAATTCAGTGTTTTTCAACCTTTTTTGAGCGAAGGTACATTGTTTTCATTGAAAGAATCACAAGGCACACCACCAACCAAAATCCCCTTTTTGAGTTGTTGTACTATACTAGAGAGTAAGAACTCGTCTTCCACGTTGTTGTAGAGATCATCGGTGATGATGAGGTGCAGA
>CAEFZX010020930.1:14153-36248 GCA_903066825.1 Alfaro cultratus | reverse complement strand
CACTGACCACTGAGGCACTGACCACTGAGACACTGACCACTGAGGCACTGACCACTGAGACACTGACCACTGAGACACTGACCACTGAGGCACTGACCACTGAGACACAGACCACTGAGGCACTGACCACTGAGACACTGACCACTGAGGCACTGACCACCACTTTAGGCAGCCTTGATGTCCCACAAATCAGTTAACAGGGGGCAACAAATTATCTACAGACATTTGAGAAGCAGTTAGAAAACACTTTACCCCAAAGAAAGATGCCACACGGCCACAACAATAACCCTTCATTAAACTTCTGCTGACTTCTGCTTCCAGGCCTGCAAGGAAGAAATAGTTTTTTTCTCGAGTAGAAAGACAAAGGCCAGACTGAAGTTTACCAAAAATAACTTAGGCAACCAAACAAGGACTTCTGGGATAATGTTCTTTGGACAGGTTAGTCTAAAACTGAATTGAATGGAAAATAGGATAGAGGATATGGCTTTATGGCACAAACCGAATGCAGAATTTAGATTAAAGACCCAGACAGCTACTACAAACCAAGGAGGTTTCCAGATTTAGGGATGCATGGTACAGCAGGAGCTGGTCAGCTGGAGGAAAAATATGAGGTCATCCAATTTGAAAAAGTTATATCTGAAGGTCACCTGAAAAAATTCAGTAAATCCAACAAGGTTTGATGAAAGTGAAGAAATTGAATGTTTAAACCAAGTCAGGGGCTTTAAGACCTGATCTGGATCTACATGCAGGAAACGCCCAGATGTTCCACAGACGAAAGTCAGGAATGGTCTGGTGACCAGACTTAACTGTAGTGTATTAATTCTACTTTCTGAAAGAAATATAGAGTGCAAAAGTTTTCTTACCTTGGACAGAAAAGATTTGTTCAAAAAAGAGAAGAATTCAAGAAGTCAGAGGGAAAAAAAACTCTGCTAAAGATGCCACATACGTTCCAGGAGTTGAATCCTGGAGTTGCCTTTGTGTTCCAGCTGAATCTAATGAGCACTTCCTCTGTTCAAAAGCTCAGAGATGCTACTGGCTTTGGTAATAACCATCACATTTATTTATTTATTTTGGTAACCATAGCAAGTTTTCAACATCTCCAGTAGGTTAGTGTTCTCGTTTTTGAAAATGTCAAGGTTGCATTATCTCTGCATGATAACACAGTTGGGAGCCTGGGCTGTGTACCGCCCCAGTTTCTCCTGTAACCTGTAGGTGATGTGGGGCCCCTGCAGTCTGAAGCCTTTTTATAACCTGAGCGTCTTTGTGCGGTTGGTCGTGATGCAACATGTCGATTATCATCTCCGCTCCCAGCGAAGTTGGCGACGAGTTCTGCCCGCCGTCCCCGGTCTCGCCGTCCGCTCCAACAGAACCGGGGGTGAAAATGAGCATCGGGCTTCATGCACCGGCTCTGTTTCATTAAGATGTCACCCCCCACTGCGGCGCAGAACATTCATTTCACCTCTGCAGGGGAGCCCTCTTTTAATTTTCTCTTACTATTATTCTCAACTCTATAGCTAATAATATGTGCCCATCGTTTTTCTCTCTCTGCAATGGGTTTCATTTTTTTTCCACCTCAGTTTCTGATCATCGGGTCCCTGCGGTGTCATGTTGCAGATACTGGTTCACATAATGGCTTTGAGTTCCCAATCAGCCCCTCACCAAACTGAATTAACACTGTTAGCTTGTGACACCATCACACATAAACTCTACTGCCAAACGAATGAGGTAGTTGACCTCCACACTCCTCTAATGACATCCTATTGTTAATGAAAAGGCTGTAGCATTAGGAGTTCATGTCACTGAAACTAAGAAACCCAAATCCAGGAACCAGCACCATGCCACTGGCCAGCGGTTTGCTAAATAGAGAGGTAAGTTCATGTTCCCGAGAACAGCCTGAAAATCCATCATATGATTCTCGCTATGCAACGTTCTTGAGCTGATCTGAAAATCTCATGAACTGTGGAGGTCTGTAGTTGTTAACTTTGCAGAAAGTTACTGACCCCAGTAGTAGATGCAGACTACTGGGGTCAGTAGTCTGCATCTACTGACCCCAGACTAGCTGCGTTTCCATTAACCATAAAATTGTGTGTGACAAAGTGGTTAAGTTTAGGGCTGTTGTAAAAGAATATTTCAGTAGTCAAGTACTCTATAGAATATTTTTACGATTATCCGAGGAATCCACTCTCTCTCTTTCTCTCTCTCTGAGCGCCATTCCTACTGTTTGCTCCAAAGCCATGATGACGCGATTCTGACACCAGAATAGCTGTCGTAGTCCAACCATTGCACAGCAAACTTCAACAAACATCATTTGTCTCCCAAACTCTGCCAAAACGCCAAACAATTCAACACCATGCTGCTAGCACTTCACAACAACTCATAGGCGGAAGTAAGAGCGGCACAAATAATGATCCGGGCAGAACACGGTGCGCTACATAATAAAACATCATTTAACGAAGCTTCGAGGCAGATCAATTTTCCTCGAGGAATTTTAATAATTGAGGTACTCGAATCATTCGAGGAATCGTTTCAGCCCTAGTTAAGCTTGTGTTTATTTACCATTTTCCCCTTAAGCATATTTCTGATTTATTTAATCTTTCTACAGTTGGTCATAATGCTTTAATTTAAACTTTGCTTCACTCACCATCCCAGGTTTGTTGGTAGCATTATTTTGCAGTCTACATCCATTCAAAAAAAGAAACAAAGAAAGAAAAAAAGAGGAAAAGAAAAAAAACAAGATTCAGGATGTCAGAGACAAAAGATGGTAAACAATAAAATTCACCAGAGGAACCTGGAACTGGCTGCTGATGCTGTTTTCTGTTCACCCTTTGACTACACTACCTCACACAGCACAACTTGAAGTTACAAAAAAGTCATGCGTAAGCGTTAGTTGTTTCTTTCTTGGTGTTCATGTTGCAGAGGCGATAAATGGTTAAAATCTTCTGTCTTCATTCGGGTCTGGCTCACGTTATTCCAGAGAGACAAATATTTTTCTACGATCTGAATAATTTACATTTCTCAGTCAGAGTTGACGGATGATTGTACAAGTTCCTGGTTTTGTAATACTCAGGTGTGTGCTTGTGTGACTCGGGGTGTTTTAAAATATTTAGCGAGTGAATGTGTTGCCTCATTGGCTTTCTCTGTGTCCAACGACGTATTGATCTAGCGGATTATCAGGTGTCCATAAAGTCTGTTCATTACTCCGGCCCAACGATCTACCCAATCCTCCTATCCACCTGAGGCTTCCAGCGTTTGGAGGGGGAAAGGAGAGAGGCGGCTTCTCAGTGGTGCCCCTTCCCTGGCTTAGCCAATTGATGAAGCGGTGTGTGTGTGTGTGTGTGTGTGTGTGTGTGTGTGTGTGTGTGGGTGTGTGTGCAGTGTGTGTGTGTTGCACAGTGGCAGGCTTACAGCTGAACTGCTTGCTCACTGAGTCAGAAGGGCATGTGTCTCCTGGCTGCTACATAATGTGCCATTTACACAGGTGATTACACCATGCTGCAGCGAGTATTTTAAGCCAATCAGGAAGCAGAGCCATGTCTATTGATTGAACTGTTACATGCCGTGAAAGGTGTGTGTTCACACATGCGCTGTGAAAGTCGTCTCACACTCTGTCTTGACACACATTTGTCACATGCATTTTTAAAGATAATATTAATCTATAGGAAAACTATGTCATGAGCCGCCGTGATGTATGATCACCTTGGGTAAAAATATGCCATTAAGGCAATGACACAAAATGTTATGTGTTTGCAATTTTGTTGCACAGTCGAGAAACTATGCTAACTTCAGTTATAGAAATGCTGCATTTATCAAACATGACATAAAAGAAATTTGACTCCATAATTTAACGCCTTGAAATTGGGCCTCTGTCTCTTTAAGAAACTCGTACTCTTTCTGAAACTCTTATAGCACAATTAAGCAACTGTTAGTTTCAGTTGCTATAGAGATGCTTTATCAAATATGACTTAGAATTAACATCACTCTGTATTTTAATAGTTTGAAATTGGGGCTCCGTTTCTTTAAGAAACTCCTGCTCTTTCTGAAACTCCACCTTCAGGAAGTCATCACAACATGGCTCCTCTATTAACCCTTTAACAACTTTTTTACCAGCTCTGGACTAAGAGTTGATTGTACAATGAACTTAGCAGATGTGCAGTTCCACCAGGTGTTTGCTAAATGCTGCTGGCTAGTCTGTAGGAGCTGAGTCGGTTGGTTGCAGGAGGAGGGATGCTCTCGAGGTGGAACCTTGGAAACTGCAGCACCGAGGAGGAGCTGTGACTCAGAGGCGGAGCTATGTCCACGCAGGTGTTTTGCACAGCTGAATGGTTGCCACCATTTTTAATCAAAATGAAAATGAATGGTTCTGTAGAATTACGCAATTATCTTGCCAATTCTTTACAAAGTTGATTATCTAGCTAGTCTGTCAGGATAAGTTCATCCTGCAGTCAGCTGGTTAACAGATCCTCAATGCAGCTTGTCGTCCGTAATGTTTAAACAGTGTTAGAATACACTGATGGTTGGCTCTACTTTAGTTTGCACAACATGACTGTTAGGGTCTTTAGTGACAAAATATTTCCTTTGATTTTTTTTTTACATATCCTGTCCTTAAACAGAGAAAGAATGCAAAAACAGCAGTCTGCCTGTACACCTACAGAAAGAGAGGGAAAAAATAGAGAACGTAGAAACCATAGCAACAATATGTCCAAACAACATGCATATATAACAATAACATCAACATAAAGCGCAGTGCTAGTGGCAACTAGCCAAAGATAGAGGGTGTGTAAAACCTGAATTATTACCTGATTGAACATGTGTGTGTGTGTGTGTGTGTATCCTTGTATTTGATTCATTGTTGAATTAATCATTTTCCCAAGAAATGGGAATGTGAGGACCCACTGCCCCATAAGGAGAAGTGTTGGTTTTGGGTTAGGGGTTAGGTTTAGGGCTAAGGTCTGCACTGAGTTTAGGTTAGATGCGTCCGCTTTGAGTCCGCTTTGAGTCTGCTTTGAGTCTGCTTTGAGTCTGCTTTGAGCATGCGCCGACCTCGGTGGAGTAAAGCATCGCTGACTACGTGGGAGCTTTAAGCCAAATCAATGCTTTTACATTTGAGCGTCAATTTGCAAATCTTAAAAAGCTTTAAATGTTGGAGCCTATGCCGGTAAATGAAAAAACAAAACAAAACAAAAAAAAACAAAACAACAACTGTCATTTTGATCATTTTAGGTAGAAATGCTGCAGCGAAGCTTGAATAAGTGCTGTACGTTTTCAAAATAAAAGCTTGTGGCTTGAAAAAAACTTTTCGAAAAAGCTTCATGTCAAATGTCGTTGACAATATTTATGTAGCCAATTAAAAACTCTTTTCTTCCTTGCCATCCACCTTATCTTGTTTTGTTTTTTTAAGTAAAAACAATTAGAGCGAGTAATCCAAGTCTTCACATTTCTGAATCTTTATTTTGATTGCCTACTGGCAGAAAACAATGGTGTTTTTTTGTTTTTTACTCAGCGTTGTCATGCTGTCAGAATCTCCTTCAGGACGGTGCCTTGTTAAGAACCACAAGCAGCAGATAGCAAACATACGAGCAATGTTTTCCAATCCACCAGGCCTTCAAGGTTAGAACATTTGTCTGTTTGTTCCACGGCGCAGGCTCCACAGCAACAGCGTGTCGCACAAAAAGCCTGTGAGCACTGGCTCACGTGCTGCTCCTCTGCTGGCAGAGGACGCCGTATTTGTTGTTGAAATTGCACTTCAGATGGACTTTCTGCATTTCTGAAATGACTAAGTGTCGCAAATCAAGATGTGGCACAAAACGCGCAGCTGAGCCCGAGATAGGAAGCTCTCCACCGAACTGCTTCGACTCGTCTCTGCGGTCCTTTTGCTTTCTTCGTCAGCAATAATTTAAAACCAAACATGAAAGAGAATGGTACCATTTTGTGATGTTTAGTTTGATGAAAATATGTCAACACATCCTCTGTCTGAGTGTGTGTCTCTCCTACACTGAAGCCTTTCACCATCTGCCTACAAAGTGTCCACATGGTCTTTAAGCCTACTGGTTTATACATGTTCAACTAGAGATGTCTAAGTATGTTAATAAGGATTTTTTTTCCCTTTACAGTATTAAAACTAACTCAGATTTGCTTTTTGGATATCGTCTGTGACTTGGGGGGAAAAATATTTTTTCTCCTCCCAGCTTGTGTTTGCTGTAATCCTTTCATGTATGCAGCGTGAGCCATCGACTGATTTTAACGAGCTTCGGTTTTGTCAGCGCAGCATGGAAGGCGCGGTGCAACTTTAAGGGATTAAAACTCTTCCAGAAAGAGCTGGAAACACCTCTTACTGAGTTAAACCAGCCTTTACTCCTCAGGTCTAATAGCAGGTAGTCAAATTACTCCATTAAAGAAGAGAGACCATAATCACCAGTGGGAATCAGTGAATATTCTTTATAGGTGTTTTTCCTCATAGGCATCCATTTAGTTCATCTATTTGTATATTTGGAAGAACTTCTGCTGGATCTTTGAGGGGCTGGTGCCAGTGAGAGGTTGGGTACACACTACCAGCCATGCACACACACATTCAGACCTACAGTGGCATTTTTAGGAGACCAATGTCACCTGGGCAGTGGGAGTGAGCCGGAGTGCTGTACAGGAAGATCCCACACAGAAATTGTAACTCAAGATCGTCTATTTACAAGGCAACAGTCCTTGCAAATAGCCACCAGTTCAAGTTATATTTACTTTTTTATAAATAAATGAATAAGAAAACAAATATTAGTAGAGCTGTACTAAGAAATTAGTGATTGAAATCGAAAAAAATGCAGTTTTGTTAATTTTGACCAGTGAACTTTTGTGTGAAAAAAAAATCAAAAGTTTGCATGGGTTTGCATCTCATTTACCACCAAACTGTGGTAACAACACTCTTCAGTATGGAGGTTGCTACCGTGGGAAGAAGACCCAGAGTTTGTTTTTCTTTCTTTTTTTTTTTTTTTAAAGTATTATTGATATAAAATACATAAAAGAATCAAGGCAACACTCCAGGTATGTTTCTGATGACAGATTAAGATTATAACATCATGTAAAGTTAAAAAAGATTCAATTTGACACAGAACTGTCCCTTCAAGGCTTTGCTAGCTCCAGATATTAAACAAAAAGATTCTTCCAAAAATGTTTCAGCACCCTGCAAGCAACAGCCTGGTAGTACTGGCAGCAGTCCAGGACCACTCTGCTTTCAACAAGCTTCTTAGTGGGTGACTTTCTTTGTCTATGATTTTTCCTTACAATAATCTCATTGTTGAGAAAGATGAACACCAAACACAGGATTTTACAGAATCCAAATATAGTAGGCTATAAAAGAAAGAACGGCCACCATAACACACGTTAATGAGCCATATGGGCAAACAAGGTAGTTGGAAATGTATCGAATAGCACGAGGCAGCCTCATTGACTGCTGCTGCGCGATCAAAGCAGCACAACTGTACAACTGATGGCCAGGTATAATAATTGGACAGATGGTAAGACAGGTGGATAAACAGAGTGATGGTTTGGATGGACAGCAGATGAACAGATGGATAGACAGAGAGGCAGATGGAACATTAATTTCACACATACAGAAAGAGAGAGAGGAGGACATTCAGACTTATAAGAAAACCAATAGAGAGAGAGAGAAACATCTGAAATCACTTGGAGGGTGATTTTTTGTTTTGTTTTGTTTTTTTGAATTGCCTCCAGATAAAATGCCTCCAAATCTGAGACAACAATATCAAGCTGCGAAAAACAGGGGAAAGAGATCCAGATCCAGAGCCAGATCCGGATCCAGATCCAGATCCTGATCCAGAGCCAGATCCTGATCCAGAGCCAGATCCAGGTCCGGATCCAGATCCAGGTCCGGATCCAGCTCTGCTAATAGCTTCCTTGTTGTCTACAAGAATGGAGAAACTCCTCATCAATATTCTCGTCATTACTTAGTCGCAGCTAATGAGCTGCAGCCGAGAGTTAGCGCTGTAGCTAGCAGAGCCCACCCAGCAAACAGGGAGACAGCCAAGTAACTAAGTTAGCTTTGGTTGTTATAAAAATGCTGTATATATCAAAAACGACCTAAAAGTAACTTGACTTTGTAATTTGATGCCTGAAAATTGGGCCTCTGTCATTTTAAGAAGCTCCTGCTCTTTCTGAAACTCCACCTTTAGGAAATCATCACAACATGGCTCCTCTATTAACCCTTTAGGAACTTTCTTACCAGTATGTCATTGAAAAATAGCTCCTATAAGGAGCTCAGCAGATGCCCAGTTCTACCAAGTGTTTGCTAATTGCTTTTGGCTAGTTTGAAGGACCTGAATGAGGGAGTTGCGTTGTTTTCTTTAAATGAGGAGAGCCTCACAAAAACATCCAGATCCCTTCAACTGTTTTGTATTTTGCCACATTAACCACTACAAGCTTCAGTGCTGTTTATGTGACAGATCAACCCAAAGAGGCACATTATTGTTAACTGGAAGGAAAATATCAGAAGTTTCACTTCTGATGGATTTAAATTAATTATAGATATAAATACTAAATGGTATATTTAGGACTGAGAGAATCTATGTCTGTTCTCGGAATGTGTGTGCTTTGTGTAAGATGACTTGTAGCAGCAGGATGCCAGCAAACTGAGAAGCAAAATGCCTGCAGTCACAACTGCCCTGGGAGGACGAATGGACAGCAGATGCCAGCCAAGTAGATAAGAGCTGACACCTACATCAAAGACCATAAGTTCCTGAAAACTTTAGTTTACGACTTAGAGGATTGCGAGAACAGAAACAGAGGACCTCAGGAGCGATGTTTTATGGCCTGAGAGACAACCAACAACTGTGTTTTTATAACCTCATGAGATGCAAAGACAGTATCTTGAGAAGCTACGCTTGAGGGCAATAACGACTTGTAACTGACTGAAATGTGATAGCTGTATTCGGTTTGACACTCCTCTATGCATATGATTTGTAACTAAGCTACGCCTCCATGTAATAAATATGCAAAGACAGAGGAGCATGGCAGAATTGGCCTGAAGACGGAGGCAAGAGATATCGAAAGGCAGCGTTCTCCGTTCAATTCTAAGATTGCATTAGAAAATTTAACCGTCTCCCTGTGTTCTCATTTTTGCCCAGCGAGATTGTCGGATAAAAGATCCAACAACTTCTCTCCCAAAAATGTTAAAAGTTGCAAAGATGACCATCTTCAGACATGTTCAGAATGTCACCTTACTTACATTACATAATGTTTCCGAATAATGGTACATCAAATGTCTTCACTTTGCGAGAAGCTTTTTCCATAGACGCCCAGATGTCACATCTATATAAGGATACCATGCAAATCAATGGTTGGACAGAGTGTCATGGTCTGTCATGATCAGTGACATCTGGCTGCCACAGCTTCGGACGCCTTCAAAGCAACTTAAAATGCAACAAAATATCTCGACAAGAACAGAGGAAGTTGTATCGTCTGGATAAACTCAGAAACTGTCCCTCCACATCTTCACCGGCGTCCTGCACCTCTTCCTCCCCTGGGAGGAATGACTCTAACTCATCTCGTCACACATAGCAGCAGAAAATGACCTTTGTCTTCTCAAACATTGACTCACTTCATTTGTCTGTCAGTCCTGACAGTAATTCCCATCTGTCTGTTTGTATTAATCACTTCATAGCCTCTCACTTGGCGCTTTGGCTGCGCGAGGAAGACATGCACCGCCGTTTCTTCACCTCCGTACGCACCCGTCGCTTCGCTTCCATCTAACCTCAACTGGCCAAACGTAGGTCTGTGCTTTGGACTGACCATGCATGCTTGGGATTATTAATATTGTGCATAAGGCCTAATCTTTATGAACCAGTTACCTTTTTTAGTTTTTATAAAGAGCATTGCTGAACCACTATATTTAGTCTCAAATCTGTACAAATTTGTTCTGGATGGATCCGTATGTAACATGCAACTTCTACTCAAAACCCAAACCGACAGTAAAACCACAACTAGAATCTGAACGATAACGGGTCAGAAATCCTGGAACTATAAATGGTGCATTTTATTTTCCTTAGAAATTAATACTCAAAACAAGAAGTGAGCAACTCCACCTTAACCGTTTTACAGCTGGAAGTAACCTGAACTTTTTCTAACAGTTTTGGTCAGGGAGTGGACAAACTATTCAATTAACTTCATTTTATTTATATACAGCCAATTTGTTGTGAATTTCCTGCAAATAAACTGAATGGAAATAATTTTTTGTAAAGTGCCTTTTGTAAAGGCTAAACCTCTATTCCAATTGATCCTATCCAGAAATATAATTACATTCTGGCACTTTTCTTATGGAACTTTATTCTGGTGCAAAACTTTTCCATTTAGGTAATGGAGTCCAAAGATGTAAACCAATAGCCATGCATGAACTTTATTGTTTTTTTTAAATCCATGCAAAAAATCAAATTCACAGTGTGCAAAACTGGTTTAGGACTGAGACATATGCAAAGGTGGGATTTACACACATTTTACATTTCATTTTGTCCAACAAAAGTACGGTGAGGCAAGACATTTAAAAAGTTTGAGAGTGAAACTTATCATTCACTATGCTCTCGAGTGAATGATAATAAAAGAGTCCATGTCTAATAAAAAGTATGAAGGTGGGTCTCTGAAGATTGCAGGATTCTGACCCAATGGAGTCTATAAGACTCTGTAACAGCATTGCTGTCATTAATCCAGACAGCCAGCGCCGTCTGAGTGAGTTAAAAGGCCAGGATGTGGAGCGAGCGGAGGAGGGTCAAAGACACTAATGTTCCGGTGATGAAGCACACCGATGACACGTTAATATTAATGCATGCAAATAAAAACATTCGCAGTACTCCTGGCTTGACGGAAGATGCTTCCTGCTGCCACCTCTTCCATTTACCACTGTTAAATATTTCATGTTCCCTTCCCGGGCCTGTCTGTCAACTCTGGGCCGCTGTCGCCTGCTCCATCCATCTCTCGCTCTCTGCATTCAGAGAGAACCTTTTGAACTCTCTGGAAAGAAAGTGGCTGAAACTTTGAATTCTTTTGATGGAGACGTCCTCCAGAGCAGACATAAAAATCATCAAAGATAAGATCCACCATGTGGCTGGAAAACACATAATACTGCCCCTTTAAGATCTGATTGTTACCATCAAGCGGCTTCTAAATACTTTGTAAAACACTTGTAATGCACATGAAAGCAAACTCTGCCTTTCTGTGAAATATTTAGCCAAAATAAAAGGTGAAACAAACTTAAACTAAACTACAGTTTACAATCTTACATCCTGTTGTTATGGAGTTCTAAATGTGTAGAAATGAAGGTGATTTTGTAAGACATCATGTCTTGTATAACCTTGAAGTAAGTGTGTTGATTTCGGTTTGCCAGTTCTCGCAGTTTGACCAGTGCCCACGTATTGGGATCAGGGCTGTGGAATTCACAATGTTCAACTTCAGCCGAATGTTAATTCAAATCCAATTTTACAGACTGACTGACTGTAAAGGACGAAACTTTCCATTCTTCCTGGGGGCTCCTGAATGGTCCAATAATCAGCTGCTGAATTATTCAGAAAATAGGCCAAGCAGCCAGTTTCACTTTGCATAAAGCCATATTTTTATGACTTAATGGTCATAAAAATATGACTTAATACCCAACAACATACCAGCGTTGGGTATTTTCCAGCCACATAGGGCCATTTTATAGTACATCCAAGTAACTGGGTTAGCTCTAGATATTCTAAAAATGCTGTATATATATATATATATATATATATAAAATGATTTAAAAATAACTTGACTTTGTAATTTAACACCTTGAAATTGGGCCTCTGTCTCTTTACGAAGCTCCTGCTCTTTCTGAAGCTCCGCCTTCAGGAAGTCATCACAACATGGTTCCTCTATTAACCCTTTAATAGCATTTTTACCAGCGTTCCAGTGAGAAGTAGCTCTTATAAGGAGCCCAGCATGAGCTCAGTTCCACCAGGTGTTTACTAATTGCTGCTGGCTAGTCTGAAGGAACTGAGTGGAGAAGTTGTGAAGGAGGGGTTCTATGTAAGGCAGAAGTTCTGAAGCTTAGAGGAGCTTCGTCTTGATGGCGGGGTTAAGTCCATCCAGCTCAATGGTTGCCATAGAGATCAAAGAGTTTCTCAAACATGCATAACAGAATCAAATCAACACTCCAGGTATGTTTTTGATGAGGGAATAACATGATAACATGATGTAAAGTTTGAAAAAGTAGATTTTCCATAATACTGCCCTTTAAGCTAATAAAGCTTTTCATATTTATTTGATATGTATCTAATAACTCTGTAAAACAATTCAAAAACAAGGTGAACTGTTACATGAAAAACTGAAGATGAAAAACGTTTATAGTATACAGATTTTTTTTTGTGTCACTCCCAAAGTTATGGCCATAATGTACAGATATCATAGATACAGCAGCACTTTATTTAGAGTTACTGTAGCAACATTCCTACCCTAAAGATATTCAGACACTAATATTAGGTATTGTTGTTGCACTGCTGCAATTCCTAAGCCAATGTCTAAAATTTAGATAAGTGTAGTTATTTACTATAAACACCAAGATGCATACAGACACCCGCGCACAACTATACACACACACACACACACACACACACACACACACACACACACACACACACACACACACACACACACGCACACGCACACAAACACACCCAAAAGTTCAAAGTGTGCAGGCTGTTCCAACTCAGCGTTTTGTAATTCGGTTTCAGAAATTGAGCCACATGACAACATAAGCCATAAGCACTGTGAAGAGTAAGGTCAAGACCTTCCGATAATACAGAGAGAAACTCCAGTCTTCTGTCTGAGTAAACACTGGGTCACAGTGGGCTGTGCTGACGACAGAAGGAGACGCTCTGTAGAGAAGATTGGCTGAAGATACCACTTCACTGCGTGTGCTCTGAATCTTCAATAAGGATTCAGAGCAACAAACAGCAACCAGCAGCAACAAGACAGCAGAGCCACCTTCACTGGAGCGAGTTAACAGGGCTGCGTCCTGCATGGTTGGAGGAAGGAGTAAAGAAGCTGAGGCTGTTGTTGCTCCACAGGCTGGTGATGCTGTGATTCGCTTCCATTTTACATCAAAGCTGCTGAGATGCTTTGAATCATTTGGAAATTTGAAGGAATGTATTCCTTTGAAAAGTTTTAGGCCGCCTTATAGCTGCTGTACGCAAAGTTTGTAAAAACAAAACAAAAACAAAACGAAAGAAAGAAAATAATTTTATATTTTGTTGAAACTGTCACTATGCCGTGACCATGTGGTACGACACAAATAATACACAGCTCTGGAAAAAATGAACAGACTTCCTGTGTTGAAATTAATGTTATTGTTTCTAAATAAATATGAACTTGTTTTCTTTGCTTTATTTGAGGTCTGAAAATGCTGCATCTTTTTCATTATTTTGACTATTTCTCATTTTCTGCAAATAAATACCAAACTTTTGCTTGGAATTTCAGAGACATGTTGTGAGTAGTTCAATTGATCAGACAAACTGATCAATTTAAGTGGTCTCTTAATTTTTTCCAGTGCTCTATGAAAACAGATCAGGCTCTTCTGTCTTCTCCCAGTGCTAACTGGAAACAACCAATCAGAGCTAAGAGGCGGGTCTTAGCGCTGTCAGTCACCCTCGCATGTGTCTGCTCATCCCGCCCTCCTCCCTCTCTGATACTCTCCAGCTTCTTCCTGATAGCAGATTGTGTGATAAATGCTAGGCTAGTTAGCATGGACTCCGCTGAATGCGGATAACCTGAAGTTGCTTCTCCACCGTTTTCATGACATGGCGACAGTTTTAACAAATATGTGGAAAACTGATTAAAAAAAGTTACATGATTCAACTTTGAGGATTTCTCCTTTTCTTTCAATGCTTCATGTGAGACAAAGAAAAGAGCAGTTTCTCAAATCCTAATTCAAATCATCATTTCATTTATGAAACAAAGAAGTTGTTATTGCTTTCTAAACCTAACAGCTAGTTGGAGGTAGCGACTGATGTCAGGCGTTTGAGCTAACTAGCCATGATAGATTTACGTCACTGTTGGAGGAGCTTTGATTCTCTTCTTCGCAGAATTGGTTTAATTCGGCCTATTTGGTGGATTTTAGAGCATGAGTAGCTTATTTAGAGTTATACCACAACACTGAATTTCAGTTGAATTGACCAGACTTTGACTAGGTCTCTTGAAAACATTTGCTTTTCTTTTGGTCTGGCAGTAATCAGGTCAAATGATTGTTTTTAAAAGGAATTTGAACTAATCCTTTGTGGTAAATGGCAATTAATTCGTGACTTAAGAAGAGTGTAGTTACTGTTTCACAATAGTGAAGCAATTCAATTACATTTAGGCAGATAACATTCTTTTTTCATTTGAAACAAAACAACGAATAAAATAAATTCTCTACTTTTATTCATTTAATTAAAATGAAAAAAATTATTGTTTTTGTGCACGCAGCAAAAGTGGGAAAAATGGATAACGATTTGAGACAAGAGCCCTGACTGGGTCGCATTTTTCCCTTAATTAAAAGCATAATTTGAAAAAGACTTTTGTTTTTTTATCCGTAGCTCTTTCTATTCATTTTACAGCCAGAGGAAAAAAAAGAAAAATCTGTAAAGGGAAACAAAACTGCTGAGCAAAGTCAAATTTGTTCCTGTACTTCAGCTGATATAAAGTTAAAATGAAGATGTCACTCTGACAAGTATCAGCTATATTGTTATTAAACATGCTCCCATCATGAAAATGAGCTTAGTCAAACAGAAATGTTAAAGAGGGTCAGTGTGCAAGTCGGTGAGCTTCTGCATGGATGATCAGCGCAGCAGGAACAGCTGGATGTTCATCTGTAGGAGCCGGGATTTTCCAGATCAAAAGCAACATTTCAGCAACCTGACCCAGATGGACCTTCATTTCTTTATTTTTCCCCCACTTTATTCACATCTTATTTCACATTTCAGTCGTTAAAATGAAAATAACTAAAGTTTGCTTAGTTTAGAAAATGTTCATAGGTACTTTTTGTGCGCCTGGGATGTTCCTGTCAGCATCTTGCTAAATCTGTGACCACTAACCAGATCACACTGACCACACACTCTTCAGTGAGAAAAGTCCTATTTATTAATTGTTTATTTTTTGAACATGGACACAATAATTACAGCATAAAGCATAATGTCATGTTTTACATATTCAAGTGGAAGTATAAACTTACCATAATGTCCACTCCTTATCCACCTATAATCCATGCATATAACAACTAAACCCACATTTAACTAACTACAATGGATGAACAATCATTACTTCTTTAAATTTCACACAAAAATAAATAAACAAAACGAGCACCAATAACACAAACAAAAGCATATGCTATCGAGAGCTACTAGTGGTGGACAAAGTACTCAACTAGTGCTTGAGTAAAAGTATTGATAGTCATGGTCAAATCCTACTCAACTAATAGTGAAAGTTGTTTGAGTTAAATTACTAAAGTACTTACTTTTGAAAATACTTAAGTTTTCAAAAGTACCTAGAATGAAAAGTAATGTTAAGAATGTCATGATCATCTCAATATTATGTGAGCTGAGAGTTACTGTGTGCTCATTTTTCTGAATTCTCTGGCATTCATGCATGAAAAAGCAGTAATTAAATCTACTGGCATCAGAAATTTAAAAAATGTGATGTCATGACAGCTCCATTTCTGCTTTCATGAGACTCGTTCCTCTAATAATAACCATACCTGTCATGGAGGCAGTTCATACGAACCCTACAGGCGATATGAAAGGTAAGGACAGGAAGAGCTCTCAATGTATAAATTATAGACCAATCCTCAGCTCTTTATGAAAACTGCCATTCATTCCATCGTGGTTCCTGCTGCTCTTCTGCTACGACTGGCATCAGCTGGTTGTTTTGGTTTTTTCGAAATGCAGCTCTAACATGTTCAAATGTTTTAATGTGATCACTGTGTGATGTTTCTTACAAAGAATTTTTGCTCGAAAGGTAACTATGAAGTATGAATATTTTATTGTATGGATTATTTTATGTAGTCTCTCCAACAAATTCTGGATTTAGCAGAATTTTTTTTGTTGTTGGGCGCAGAACATTCATTATGTTTAAATGAGTTTAATGATTCAGGCACAAGCTATTGATAACTAAGAAGTCCCTGATCTTTAGATAAGACTCGAACAAGGCAAATACTTTACCAGGAACTCCAACCCAGCTCTCCAGTTAGACTAATCAGAATCTTCAGGTCAGCAGAATCAAATGAACCAACCTCCCCACACAATTTTGTGACTGTGGTGTTTAATTTTTTTAAGAAACGCAATTAAAATCACACATGAATAAGTTTGTTCATGTGATAAATCATGAAGAAACATGCCAAATCATCATCCTCCAACTACTTCCTGTCGTCTTCTTCGTGGTTTCCACCAGTAGTAACATGCAGGTGTCGATCATGTGACTCACATGATGCAGAAAATGTGTTTCCGTTGCAGTTTGGCAAAATAAACCAGTTTCAATATGGCCAAAAAACCCACCTTGTGCTAGTGAAGTGGGGTTTTTTTGTTTTGTTTTTTTTATCAAATAATGTTTTTCTCTTTTTATTTGTCTTCAAAATTTGTGCGTTTTCATTAACCTAATTTCTTTTCAAAATCTGAAATTGCGCAATTAAATGATCATTGGAAACAATGTTGTTTTTTATGATGATGGTATAAATGCCAATCTAAATGGCTTAACATGAAGTTTTTGAAAACGATGATTTGCCTGAAGTACTGTTGCCTATTCGCTGGTTCCGATTGGGCCAGCTGTTGCTTGCTAACGTACAGACGAAAACATCAATGCATTATCCTGTGACTAACCAGCAGGCAGGAGCAGCTGACGTGTTCTATCACCAGAACCTGCACTAGTTGAAGTTCAGTAATAATAAATGCACTAAGAAGGAGAAACAGAAAGACAACATTTTCGTTGTTTGGCCCTGAACAATAAAACAGATTTAGGCAACAGCAACAGTTCCATCTGGACACATTTCTGAGCTGCAACTATTTTTAGAAAAGCCATTAAGTACCATGTAATGTTCCTGGAGAGGAGGACAACTGGGTTAGACATTTCTTCATTTCACTGTCTTTTCTTGGGAAGTTAAGACAAGTAACAAAATGTGTATGAATTGAGGAAAAATGCAACAAAAACTTCAATTAAAGGAACCCCACTGAAATACTTTAAATCTTATTTAAGTGACAGAACTTTAATGAAGGTCTAGTTTCACTTCAACCTCTACAGCTCATCTGTCTCATGGTGTCTCTCAGGGGCCCATCCTGGGACCTTTTCTTTCTGCTGTATGTGTGAGCTCCCTTTGAGTTCAGTCATTGGAAAAATGTGACGTCTCATTTCCTGTCATGGTAACGACACACAGGTCTGCCTAACACTGAAATGTAAAAACCTGGACTCTTTTCAAAGCCGTTTTAAGCATTTAGAAGATGTTTTTCAAGTGTGTAGATGATATAAAGGAAGACAGGAAATGCCAGTAATTAACATGATCCTCATCTGTATGAATCTCACTTTAATCTCATTTAAACTTTCACTCTTCAAACTCCCATTTGATCCCTGATGTCTGATGAACAACAGTCCTGTCCTGTTTCCAGGTTCAGGTTAAAACACGTTGCTTCTGCACATTACTACCCAACTTAAAAAACACCAACAAACCAGTTTTACTCACCTGCTTTCAAACCAGACTAAATGTTTGCTCATTTAGTCTTTTTTTTCTGTGATGTCATTTTGATTTCCATTTTAAATGTAATTTAGAAATCGATTTAACTTGACCACAGCGGTTTCTAAGATTAAAAGCTGGAAGTAAAAAAGAAAAGAAAAAAAGCACCTATAATTAACCCTGAAGCCCTTAAAGACTGTCTGATGAAAACGAACCAAGCTAATTTCTTTGTTTGTTCTTTAATGTTTTCTTCTGCAACGAGGAAAGAACATTAACTGCCCCACCCAAACAGTCGGTTTGATTGTTTAATAATTATTAAGCTCTAACCAAATTGACTGAAGAGAGCCTGAGGCCCATTCACACACGGTTCCCTCTCATCACTTTGACACACTGCCATAATTGCATAATCTTACGACTCTTGCAGGCTATATTAAGATAGGTGGTAATAATGCAAACAGCTTGAAGCTGCAGATGTAATGCACGACAACACACACACGCACACACAAGTTGCGTCCTGACGAGACTGGATTCAAGCGTAATGTCAATTACTAGGGTGGTGTGGAGATGGAGCCGAAGCAGCAGTCAGTCATGGCTTCCTCCGCCTGCAGCTGACAGGCCACGTGCACCGAGGAGGGAGTGCGGGTGAATAACACAAACACCTCCTCAGGTTGAGGCTCATTCTGCTCTGCGAATGCAGGAATACATAAATTTACATTTTCCGCAGGGATAAAGCACGTCTCATGGGAGGTTGGCAGCTTATCAGAGCTCTGACAAAGTGGAAGGATTAAGAGTATTTGATCAGCAGCATGTGCCCTCAGAAAATCTGGGCTTTTTCTTTTTTTTAAATATGCTTCCGTAAGATAAGTGAGAAACAACTGCAACCATTTCAGCAAAGTAACCACATGTATTAGGTCATGTTTAAGGAACAGAAAACCTATAAATATTGAAAACATTTAAAAAAAGATAATTGGTCTTCAAAGCAGACAATTATTTTTACAATAAACATTTCTCACTAAGAACAGGAAATATACATAAACGTGTCTGAGATGAATCCATGTTGAGGCTTGTGATTCTGCATGGCTGTAGAGAAATAATGGAAATGAATTATAAAGCTTTTTTTTTGTTGTTGTTGTTATTTGGGGGGATTAATAAAAAACAGATTGTTGCCAGGAATATGTCAAATAGGTATGATGTCTAATATTATAAACACAGGTAAATAAAGGTGTGCCTGTGGGGGGCGCTACAACAAGAGCAACTGAAGGAAACAACACAAAAGCTCAGAAGAAGACGCTGAACACAACTTCCTTCTAAACAATCATGGCGTCAATAAAACAACGAGCCTTTTCTTCCGCTAACCCTTAGAGTCTAGTCTGTCAAGTCTCCCGTTTTGCCCGGGAAGATTCCCCTTCCCGTCGAGAAGGGGAATCTTCTCCCCTAGATTGACTGATAATAAATGTATTATCATTTTCCCATAAATATCCCGTATTGCGCCGCCTGCTCTCACGTTAATTGCTCCCTCTCCCCATTCTTCCGGTATACCCTCTGTTATGTTAGTTCCGCCCTTGTCGCAGTTACTATATTAATTTATTTATTTATTTATTTATTTATCTCACTCACACCTGAGTGAGCAAAGAACTTCCTTTCTGACAAAAGAAGTCAAGTTCGATTGAACCGTGCTAACCAGGCACCCTTACTTTATATGGTATGAAATTGTTGAAAGTAGGAGTAAACTTTTCTCTAAAAAAAATGTAAAAAAAAATCTCTCTCTGTTTATTCTGACATTTCAGACAAAGAAGTAATTTTTTTTTAAATCCTACCGATATAAAACAGAAAAAGTTTAGTCTGCTTTATTTACAGACATTGAGAAGAAGAGGTCATGGTCTTTCATTCAGTGTATGGAAAGACCATAACTTGAGCTGTACATCCTCTTTAAATAGAAACCAGACCTGATGTCTCCGGCTTTTTAAATAGGCAATCAAACTTGTCCAGTAGCAGGTGCATCGAGTATTTTTTTTCTTCTTTCTCCTACCTCTGACCAGCTGCTTCTTGCCGAGCTCTGTCATGGAAAATATAATTGTTTTTCTTTATTGGAGCGAGGTTAGTCACTGGCCTTTTGATGCTGAAAATGAGAGAAAGCTCTGCCGCCTTCTACAAAGTCAATATTTGCTGCAATTACACCAAAGCAGGGAGAGACGACAAACTGGAGAGCAGTAGAGGGGCTAATGGTCCAATATAATACTCATCCTCCAATCCAAAAACAAACAACTGCACATGAACACCAGGACAATAAAATAAGAGACAACTTTTACAATGTGCGCTCAATGGGAAGGAAGGGTGCCACCCTGACAGCAGCACCTTTGGTTCCGTGTATCGACCTGAGAGCAGAGCGAGAGCAAAGAGCGACAGTCTCCAGGCTCTTACTGCCAAGCCGTGTTTGGGTCACTTGGCTCTGACAACTTGTCGGTTTGACCGACTGACTGAAACGAGTCCAGCTGCCAGGCGCTGTCTTTAATCCACTCACCAGCCATATGTCACAACCTCTATCCTCGCCCAAAACCAAAGCGACTTCAATGTCGCCTTTCCTCCTGCATTAAGGAGCTGCCTTCCTTCGTACCGTCGCTGGATTCAAAGGGAAGTCATTTCCCAGAGTTCAGACGAATGCTTTCGTAGTTCTATTGTTGGATACATCTTTTGGAATGAGGAGATACATAAAACATGAGGCAGCGCTGTTCCGCGTCTCGTCTCGGAATCATGAATTCAGACAAATAATACAAACATCTTCAATAAAACAGGACAACACAGGAGTTTGTCTGAAGGAAGCCAAATGATTGTTTGCTCTGAACTCTGTCTGACGTCACGTCTACGCAGACTTCAAACTGACATGCAGCTATTGACCCTACAGTAATATCACATTTAAAGGGGCAGTATTATGTATTTTCCAGGTACCTAGTTAAATTTTATAATACAATCAAGAAATGGTTACCTTCAATTGTTATAAAAATGCTGTATATAAAGTATAACTTAAAAGAAAGGTGATTTCATAGTTTAACACTTTAAAATTGGACCTCTGTCGCTTTAAGAAATTCCTGCTCTTTCAGAAACCCCGCCTTCAGGAAGTCATCACAACATGGCTCCTCTATTAACCCTTTAAGAATGTTTTACCAGCATTTCACTGAGAAGTAGTTTGTATAATGAGCTCATCGGATGAGCAGTTCCACCAAGTGTTTGCTAATTGCTGCTGGCTAGTCTGAAGGAGCTGAGTGTGGGCGTTGGAGGGCTGGTCAGTGTGGCAGAAGCTGCGCCTCCATAGTGGGGCTTGGTCCACTCAAGATAAGAATGGCTGTCATGAGAAATTCAAGGATTTTTCAAACATGCATTACAGAATGAAGGCGAGAATCCAGGTATGATTTTGATGAGGGAATTACATTATAACATGATGTAAAGCTCAAAAAAGTTGATTTTACATAATGCTGTCCATTAAAACCATTTTGTCAGAACATTATGACCACCTGCCCAGCAGTATGTTGAAAACAGTTCAGACATGCTGAGGTATGGACTCCACTTATCTGGCACCAACATGTTATCAGCAAATCCTCTGACCCCCGAATCGCCACCATGACAGAGTTGTGAATCGCTTAAGTCAGTTTGAAAGTTGGGAAGTTAAGCCTGCATGGATCAGTAGCTCATGCCTTTCTCATGAGATATGAGGAGCTTTGATGGAAGATTCCAGCGAGGGTTTAAATCCTGCCAAGAAACTACAGCACACTCTCAAGAATAAAATATAAAATAGCTCCATCTCCTCCAACAACATGACTCCAACACTGCCTGGAATTTACACAAAGGACAAATGAAATTTTATTTTATTCATCTTCAAGTTAACTTAGACACTAGGTTTACTTCATCATTTCATGACATTCCTGTATTTCCTCAGTTTTATGTACTTAACCATTTCATATCTTAAAGTCCATTTCTTGGGGAGTTAGTATGAGTTGAAGAGGATGGAATCAGGTTTTGTAACACTGCATTCTGACATGAAGCAATAAGGACTAGACAAACTTTATATTTTAAGAAGCTCCTGGATTAACTGTTGTTTTGCAGTAAGGAACACTGTATGAAAAAGCTAGAAATACATTATATAAAAACTGGGTAAAGTTAATAATGTTTGTGGTCTCTTTGTAAAATTAGCATTTACAAAGAGACCACAGCCCTCTACATTGACCGGACTTCAATTGATAAGTTCTAAGTCAGTCAGTCGGTCGGTCAGTCGGTCGGTCAGTCGGTCAGTCGGTCGGTCAGTCGGTCAGTCGGTCAGTCAGTCGGTCAGTCAGTCGGTCGGTCAGTCAGTCGGTCAGTCGGTCAGTCAGTCGGTCAGTCAGTCGGTCAGTCGGTCAGTC
>CAEFZX010020930.1:0-14139 GCA_903066825.1 Alfaro cultratus | reverse complement strand
ATAATGAGACCCCACAGTGTCAAATTGCCACAATGTACATGAAAGTGACATTTGTTTTGCACAACACCATCCTGTTGCTATAAGAACTTGACTTTAACTGGTGCAGCCTGAGCTTTTATCATGACCCTGAGATATCAAGGATTTGTGTTTTGGCTTGACACCATGAAACCTAAACATGGATTGATAACTGCCTAGTATGTTTTATGTTTCTACAGGATACTACTATTAATATTGTTAATCTTGTTTTTCAGATCTGTCTAACACCTTCTGATCTTTTGTACATATGCATGTCTCGAAGCTGCTCTTACACATGAATTTGTCCGCTGTGGGACAGTAAAGTTTATTCCTCCTGCTATTTTTGTTTCTTCTAGACTCTGATCCCTTCACATACTTCTTCCTTTCCTGTTCCTTTTGACTTTGTGTCCTCTTTTCATCCCTGTTCATACAGATATTTTCATTTTTAAGCAGCTTCCTGTGGCTATAGCTGGGACACCAGAGGATCCTCTCAGAAGATACCCTCTCCATCTGCGGCCTCCCTCTTCGGTCCAGACGGCCAGAGTTGAAATTTTATTGCATTTTTTATTTTTATTTTTATGTTGTTTTGTTTTGTTTTATTTTATGTTTTCCTCCTCATCAGGTCAAAATATGAGTCAGTTTGCTAATCAGTTCGGGTCACAGAGGAGCCACACACCGTTTGGCTCCAACTTCAAAGCAGCCAAATGCACCAGACTGGAGCTGGACTGGATGAATAGACAGCAGGATAAAATGAAAGGTTAACAAGTTCTACTCTACAGAAGAGGATCAGGGTCATTAGAGGGGAAAAAAAGAATTCTGACATTAATCTCAGAATTCTGAGATGATGACTGAGTTTGCAAAACTGAATTTAGAGGCTAGATGGATTTTATGTACAATAAAAACATTGCTAATGTTTGTCAATTTTGAATTAGTATCCATAATGAAGTACCATCTCAAAAACCAGAGTTCTACTACATTTATACATAGGTGTATGAATCTGGATCTTCTGTAGCCTTATCCAGAGTCAGTACAAGCTTCCTGCAGGGGGCGTCATCCTGCATGTTACCATTACCTGAAAGGTGTAATCTCTGTGGATCATAATTGTTTTTGAAAGCCTGGTATTGACCCACCTAAGAAAGCAAACAAGCACCTTTCACGCCTCCTTTTGAACTCACAGCAGTTTGCTCGCAGCCTGAGTTTTCAGTTGCTTTACCGAGCCAAACTCTGAGCTAGATGAGGCGGACCCGGCCCTTTCAGTTCTCCTGTAAGAAACATCACCCAACTTGCACTGCAATGTGAGAAGCAAATTTTAAAAAAAACACACACACAGAGGTAATGCCCCTGGAGTGACCTGGCTTATTGACAACCTGACAACACCGACCTGGGGTTGTGAGAGTGAAGGCGTCTGTAAGAGGAAGCGCTGACACACAAGAACACTACGGTTCAGTGTTACTTATGAGCCTGAGACAAGAGGCGGGGTAGAGCGGGAACACCAGCAATGTTAACCTGAAGCTGTTTGCTACAAACAACACAATGCAAACAATTTCTTTAAGGAACCTGGAAGGGTATTTCAAATTTATTGTCAAAGTGTGGCTCATGGTTAAAGCAAGTTAATGTTAGAGTCAGTGTTTGGGTGACTGACTCCGTGTCAACCTTGCAATTGTGAGGTTGTATGTTTGATTTCAGCCTCCTTTTGTCATGTATCAATCTGCCGTTGCCCAAGGCATCGTTAAGAAGAACTCGATTTTTCTCTAATCGTTCTCTTTTCTCGGTTCTAGAGTGTGTAAATGTGACCATTCATTCTGTGTCACATTTGAGGCGGCCATCTTGAGGCCTGCCACAAACCCAGCTTTCTTACAGGAAGCGCGGTGACAGGATTGGTTGAAATTAAAAGTATAGAATGACTGGTAAATTTATTATCGATAAATAATAGTTAATATTTACATTATGTATGTGAAAGTCCACTTTGTCTCTTTTTACCCCTCTATGGAAAGCTGAGGGAATTGCATTTTACATTTTGAAGTTTTGTTTTTTTTTACCACAGTGACCATGTTGGTCCATAATAATGAGCTTCTCCTGTGAAACAAGTAATGTTGCGATGAAAAGATGATGTTTTAATCAAGTTTGAGTTCAGTTGGACAAGGTGAGATTTTAACAATCTCATTGTTACTGAGTTATTGATTTGTGGTCAAAGTACACTAAAGTGAACCTAGCACATTAAATTATTGATACTGAGATACATCTAAAAAATAAATGAATCAAATTTGTCAATTAGACACAAGCACATGAATAACAGTGTTATTCATACAGTTCCTATGTAACATTCTTAATCATTTTTTATGATTGTATATTGTTTGCTTTACATCATGCTGAAGCTCCACTCACCTCCACAACGGTCTATTTTTAAAATTAAAAATAAAATCAGATCATCAGAAAACATTAATAAGTAATGACACACTCCTGGTTTCATTGTGCAGCGGGTCTACAGCTGTATCTTGGAATATTTCTTTTCTAACTGAACATCGAGCCGCCTCTCCACTCAGCACCATGGACAGCAGCCAGGTTCAGATTAAACTGACAGAGCTGATGTTCACTGTGAGACCTCGGCACGTTTCATCTGTATCAACGTTTTGCAATAACTAAGGAAACCCAGTGTGTTCAAGGTTAGAAGGAAATCAGCACATCAGCTTTAAATAATGAGTCTTATTCATCTCCTCTTTAGTTTCTAGATCTGATCAGTTACAAATCACTAAACACTTTAGTTTATCTCTTCTGCAGAGATAAACTAAAGCAGAAATGAACTATGTTAATGTTTTTATTAGTTGCCTATGGTACAGATTTTGCAACAGAGATTTATATTAAGACTATATTGACTGTTTCTGATTATTTACTAATTTACACCATTTAAAATTGCTACAGAAAAAGTGAAGTTTTGGTTCTTTATGACCTTTAAGTTAAAATAGCTGTAAAAATCTCTGCAGAAAAGCAGCTGGTGAAATCATTTCTATGTCTCAATAGGGTCACCTTGAAGCAACACAAGAATTGATGACTAACTGGCTCCATTCATGTAAAATATGTTACATATGTCCCTGGTCATCAGAGTTGAATAATTCAGCCCTTTGTTGGCTGGTCTTTAAAATGCAACTTACATGGTTGTTTTTTTTCAGTCAAAAGCAGCCGACAGAGGAAATGAAAATAAGAATAAGAAGAAGCCAAAGAGAGAGGAACTTGGGTATTTAAGGGTCTGATTAGAAAAAAACGAGGATTTCAAATTATGATCACACAGGTGAAAATGCTCATAAATGAGCAAGTTTGAGTAATTTATAAAAAAAATTATTCAAAAGTGCTGCAGTTGGGGCTTGGTTGAAAGAATGAACATTTCTAAAATACTTTCTGATTGTAATCACTTTTCTTAGTCATAGGTTCCTAAATGTCTGTAAATCCAACCCAGTCAAAAAATATGTTATTAATGGTAATATACACTGAAAAATAAACTGCAGTAATATATTTTTAGTAATAAATCGACATTGAATTTCAAACAAGAACCTCACATAAATAAAGAAAGAAAGAAAGGAAGAAAGAAAGGAAGAAATAAAGAAATGTTCAAACTCTTACAAAAGCACAGTCTGCTCTGTCCAAATCATACTGCTACTTGAGAGAGTCACTTATGACATAAATTTGAAGTATTTCAAATAGCAATTTAATCTTCTTATTGAACAGTGCAAAAGAACTACAGGGAATTCTGAGATTATCTCGTATCATCAGCATTTTGTGTTTGTTGCATTCATTTGGCTCTGAGATGGTTTGGGCAGCTGCGGTTGTGAAGTGCATGATGTGTTCAAAGTCAGTTCAAAGTCTAAACTAAACTATTTGGAAAACCTGTTCTCCCCCTCGCCTGTGGTGGCGCTGCAGCAAGAGCCAACAAAGTAAACGACATGAGAACCTCAGAAGAAGACCCCAAGGGCAACTTCTGTCTGCACAAAATGTAAATGAAAAATGAGTGGTGTCGGATTTTAATGGTTGTAGGATTTCTCTTTTGTCTTTGGCTAAACACCAGAAGCCATTTCTCCCACTAGTGCTAGACTTCCATGTTTGTTTTGGTTGTATTTACCCAGAAAGCCCTGTGCTGTAGTCCGCTTCCTGATTTTGGAAGACACTCTCCGATTGGCTCGGCGTTCACATGTGCATTTGAACCGCTCCAGAGTTCACTTTAATTGAACGGATCAATCGGTTTGTAGGTGGACCAGAGTCCTCCACAAACGAACCAGACTTTCTAGACAAACGGCCAGGAATTGGATTAAAGCGAACTGAACCGGACTGGTGTGAACTCACCCTGAGCCAATACTCTTCATAGGAGGCTGGCAGCATACTGCTGTCTTGTACTGCTATTCCAAGTCAACCATCATGCATTTCTTTATGAATCTCCTGACTTGACCAATGGTAAATGGACTGAACTTATATAGCACTTTTCCAGTCATTTTGACCACCCAAAGTGCTTTACACTAGAGTCACATTCACCCATTCGCACTCACAAACACACANCAGAGGCACATCGACATGTGGCAGGAGGAAGCTGGAATCGAACCTACAACCTTCCGATTGCAAGACGACTACTCTACCGTATAGCCACAGTCACCCACCAATGTCATTTTTACAACAATAACACCATTGAAAGAAACACGTTGGCTCCTCCAGGGTCACTAAATTGTGTAAAAGTATATTATATTTCACAGAAGAGCCTATAAAGATAACCAGCACCATAAAACTTGCTTGCTTGCACATTTACTATACAATACGATTTAACACAAGCTTAACTGAGTAAGAATTCATGTAAATGAGGCGATGGACAACATTTGAGGAAACATTCAGAAGCTCCTTCCTCTAGTTGTTGTTATGTGTGTGTCTGGCAGAGAGTGTGGGGCCTAATAGAGCTGGAGCCTGGATTCATCTGCTTCCTATTTGAACGCATTACTCCAGAGCCGTCTGAATGTACCTCCTGTCACTTTGGCTTCATCACTTTCATTTACTGCTATTACAGTCCCAGCCTCGCCCCTCTTCCTCCTGCACACTTTGCTTCTTCTGTCCTTTGCGCCTCTCGTTTCTTACGCACACGGTGACATCCTCGGTGACCACCTGGCCCGGTGACTATTTCTGGCTCTGTCTGCGGCTCCACCTGTCTGCGCTGCTCACCTGTCTTTCGTTTGTAATTTGTTCGTTCTCTCTGCCTCACCACGGCTCATTCCGTGTGTCTGACAAGCGGAAGTGAAGAGCTTGGACCCGTTAGACGTTACTGAGCTCAAAACGGAACAGCTCAAACCGGTGGGAAAATGCAGCTAGAGATTTTGACATTTGTTTTCGTTCCATTATAGAAGAAACCCCTGCAGTGCTGCCTGGATGCTCAGCCAGGTTATTGTTCTTTTTACTGGATCAATGCTGCCAGAACATCTCTGTTCTACTGCCAACACGGGTTGACGTCTAAAGGTGACACAAGAGAGCCCGAAAACAGTACAAAAATAAAAGTCAGACTTTGTAGGAATACTATATGGCTTCTACAGTGAAGGCAGTCGTATACTCTCACGTACCCGCATGCTGTCACTGCTCTTCACATAATTCTTGTTTCCAGCAATTTAACGTTTTACTTAGAAAGATAATTCTTAAAAATGTTCCATCAAGTTCAGCAGTGATGACTTTCCTTTGGAAGTAACCATTGGTAACACAAGAAGACAATGATTTTGTGCATGTCTGTCCTTCCTACTGACTTTAGCTGATCTCAGTTTTTATGTGCTGCTGCTGTAACTACACTGAATTAATATGAGCTCTCCCCTTGAATGCTGCTAGACTTTTCTGTGCTTTCTTTCTCTCTGTGTCATTTTACATTTTAATTACATTTAAAATCACCAACATTACCACATATTCCACATCACTCCTTTCTTTCTTCATCCATTTGTCTCCACTGTCAAATGTCACTTGCTCCTCCTTTCTGGTCGTTTTGTTCAGTCATAACAACAGAAATCATATTTTGACTTGCAGGCTCTACATTTTTGGGTCCAAATATTACTAGAATTATTTTCCCATGTTTTAACTGGACCAGCAAAAAAGAGGATGCCAGACTCAGCGAGGCAGCCAATCAGTGCGATCAATTAAAACACATTTACATAAGCGGCCCATCTGTTCATTATCATTCTGTTTGGTCAGCGGCTTTAGCTGTTTCCACTCATGAATCAATAAATTATGTTATATTTAGCATTCAGATCTTCTGGATACTTTTTAAAATCAGACCTCAGGGAACTTTCACTTTTTACAAAATATAATTCACTCTCTTGTGGTAGACTGGAACAATAAATGAAAATAGTTGATTTAAATCAACTATTTATTTATTATTTTTTTAAATAGTAGATTTTTTTTAATATGTTGAAAAAAAAATGGTGTGTGACATTCTGACTTCATTTAATAGGCTGTGTATTCTTCTAAATATAAAATTAAATTAAATTAAAATATCTCAACATAATTTATTGTTAATTAAATTTTTTTAATGAATGCTCTTATCTTCTTTAGTCTTCAATATACAAGAATATTTGTATTTTTTCCCCTGGCCATGCAAATTGGTGGCAACATAGTACATAAAATAAGAAAAAAAAATCCAGCAAAACAGTGTAGAAAGATGTCAAGAGATTTAAACACCAGCTAATGACAATAAAGTTACATAAGAAATCAAACTGTAATGGTCGTGTATCTCTGGAGTCAATAGGACAGAAACATGCTGCTTAGTGTGAAAGTCACATTAAAGATAGTTTTACAAAATGAAAACTTTTCCTTTCAGCAACTTGGCCAAATTTGATTCATTTTGCATCAAAACGGTCAATGTTACACAAAGAAAATAGAAAAAAATACACCAAAACAAGTTACATGAGATTAATCATAATAATAATAATAATAATAATAATAATAATAATAATAATAATAATAATAATAATAATAAAAAGTAAAACATTTTTCTCTGTCACTTCTGCATCTGATTTGGTATCAGCCAAATCAACAATTTGATAATTAAACATAAAACATTAAAAGAAAGAGGTACAAATTGCTCCCATCTACTCACTGACTGGACGGGATTCCTCCTCCACCTGTTTACTGTAAACTGCTTCATGAATCCAGTGCAGGAATAAAGCAAAGGGAGGGAGGAGAACAGCTGCCACACTGGAGGAGAGAGCACTGTCTGGTGAATGAGCCCCTCGTTTTGAGCCGTTTTGTTGAGGGATTGTTGAGGTGCTCTGTTTGATCAGTGTGAGGTTAAAGCTGTGTGTGTCACGGGACATGCTGGATTTGGAACTGTTAGAAGTGTGTTGAAACCACACACATACACACACGCAGCCATTGTGTTTGCAATGCTAGCCTCACATTAACTCCACTAATCGCTACTACAACAAGCTAAAGCCGGTTTGAAATCACAACTCCAATTATTTTCAGTTTTTCACAGTAACTGCTTTACCAAAAATGTGGAGTGGAATTGCCTCTGCTCCTAAGATAAAATAATTAATGTCCATTTGAGATAGGAAGGGTAATTAAATGCTGGTCTTAAAGTTCTTTTTTAACAAAAACTGGAAAGTGCCAAAATCAGTACAGGCAGGTGAACTAGCAGAACAAGTCAGCTTCGGGCCGGGGCGGGGGCTAATGACCGTGTTGGGGGCGGGGCTAATGACCAGACTGGGGGCGGGGCTAATGACAGGGCCCGATACCCAAATAATAAAACTCATGATAATTTAACTTTACAACATAGACATGCCCGCAACAGCGGAGCTTACAAGTTTCACCACCACAGAGAGCGACTGTGTCATTCTGAAATCCATCTGACATGAAGCACAACAAACTAAGAGAGCAACAGAAACATCAGGCTACTGATCACTAACGATCACGCGTGCCGCCGTTCACACAAACTGGACGATCTGGAAGATGCTCTTCCAGGCGGCTCCAATGTAAACCTGAACTATAAATGCCATACTGCTGTCTTGGCTCAAAAACACGCTCAACCCGAACTGCTGGCAGCGACTTTAACTCAGCCTTCAGTCCCTGACATCACCGACAGAGAGGAAAGGGGATGTTAGCTCGGCGGCTGGGCTGATACAATTTTCAATCAGTCTACAGTTAACTCACAAAACTCTGATCTGTACATCTTTACAATGCAAAAAACATAAAACCTTACCAAGAATTTTTGGTCTAGTTTCTAGCACAAACATCTAAGTACTCACTGCAAATGAGTCAAAATTTTAACTTACAAGTAACTTTTGAGAAAGACATGAGTTGGTTTTAAGTCAATCATTAGTTCCACTGGCAGGTTATTTTCACTTGTAACATGAGGAAAATGTCATGCTGTAAGTGGAACTAGTACTTTTTCATTAATGTGAAGGAATTATTGGCTTCTTATCGACTCCTATGTCTTGCTGAAACGTTTCTTGTAAGTTAGTTTTGTCTTACTTAAAGTGTACTGAGGTATTTCCAGTAGGAACTAGAACAAAAAAAAATCCTTGGTAAGATTTTGTTTTTGCAGTGCAGAGTTTAGACATAGTCAAGAACTTTGAAGATAAGATAAGATAAGATAAGATAAGATAAGATAAGATAAGATAAGATAAGATAAGATAAGATAAGATAAGATAAGATTTATTTGTCATTGTCATCCACAGATTACAACAAGATTGAGATTGTGCTTAATTCGAGTTGAGGTGCAAAATAAAGTGCAAAAGGAGAGGTTTTTTTCTGTTGGAAACTGAGGCTTTCTGTCATTAGTGAATTGACTTTATACTTTTGAACACAGCAAATACCTTATTAATCAGACAAGTTCTTTGTTTTGATCATTTTATTTGTTTCACGTTATGAAAAACATGCCAGCTCTTTCATTCGACTGGCAAAAGTCCTGGGAATCCTTCCCCTGGCATGTACTTCTCCAGGATGAAAATGAAACGTGAAAAAAAGAGAGGGTGTTGGTAGAGTCCTGGGAGCGACTGTACGACATGTCCATGACATGAGGAGGCTCAGGCCCTAACCAGATTAGGACCAGGACAAGGCCAGCAAAATTAATGGGGCCAATTGACTCACAGTCCACATAGACGCCATTTTCACTGTGCAGCACCAAACAAACACTGAGGTCGATGTTTCTGTGTTCTCACTGGCTTCTCATATGGTACAGTGACACAAGAAGAGTCTTCTTCTTCTGTGATGGTTCATTTACAAATAGACTTTAATACATTGATCATTGAAATCAAGGATACTTCACTTTCTTTGATTCATGTAGGTTCTATGGTGTAATGGTTAGCACTCTGGACTCTGAATCCAGCAATCTGAGTTCAAGTCTCAGTAGAACCTTTAGTCTCTTCTCCTGAGTTCTTCAATACAATTTATTATTACAAGGATAATTTAAGGACTATAATGTGAAATTAGGCACAAGTTAAAGTCTGCCCATTTTTTCACCAAAGGTACTGGGCTCTCTGAGAGGACCTGTGGTTTTACTATTTATCATTGTTCCAAGCCCATCCATGACATTAGTCATTCACAAATTTTGAACCATCTACCAGGAACTCATCCAACAGAATGAGTTTCTGTAGTGTAGTGGTTATCACGTTTGCTTCACACGTAAAAGGTCTCTGGTTCGAAACCAGACAGAAACACATTTTGAAGATAATACTTTACAGAGGTTGCAGTGAGACAGACTGTGTCTCACTACACACCATCTTCTGTGATGGTTCATATAACAATTGACTTTAATGCAGGGATCTTTGAAATTAAGGTCAATTCATTTACATGTAGTTTCTATAGTATAATATTAAGTCCTCTGTACTCAGAATCCAGCAATCTGACTTCAAGCTTCATTCTTTCAATCTCACATCTTCAATTTTGGATCCTGAAATTAACAAATTATACAGCAGTTCAGTTTCTGTAGTGTAGTGGTTATCACGTTTGCTTAACACGCAAAAGGTCTCTGGTTCGAAACCAGACAGAAACACATTTTGAAGATTATACTTTACAGAGGTTGCAGTGAGANTATCATTGTTCCAAGCCCATCCATGACATTAGTCATTCACAAATTTTGAACCATCTACCAGGAACTCATCCAAGAGATTGAGTTTCTGTAGTGTAGTGGTTATCACGTTTGCTTCACACGCAAGAGGTCTCTGGTTCGAAACCAGACAGAAACACATTTTGAAGATTATACTTTACAGAGGTTGTAGTGAGACAACAAGAGTCTTCCTCTTCTGTGATGGTTCATGTGCCAAGCGATATTAATGCATTGATCATTGAAATCAAGGCTACTTCACTTTCTTTGACTCATGTAGGTTCTATGGTGTAATGGTTAGCACTCTGGACTTTGAATCCAGTGATCTGAGTTCAAGTCTCAGTAGAACCTTTAGTCTCTTCTCCTGAATTATTCAGTATAATTTATTATTACAAGGATAATTTAAGGACTATAATGTGAAATTAGGCACAAGTTAAAGTCTGCCCATTTTTTCACCAAAGGTACTGGGCTCTCTGAGAGGACCTGTGGTTTTACTATTTGACATTGTTCCAAGCCCATCCATGACATTAGTCATTCACAAATTTTGAACCATCTACCAGGAACTCATCCTAGAGAATGAGTTTCTGTAGTGTAGTGGTTATCACGTTTGCGTCACACGTCGGAGGAGAATCTTCTCCTCGGACATTTCTTTACACAGAGAGACTTTGTCCTCGAAGGCAGCATTTGGTTCCACAAAGCGTTTTGGCTGCCATGGGCGATTAATGAAACCAACACCCCAGGTATATTTTTGTCATTATATAAAGCTCAAAACAGCTGACTTCACATAACACTGCCACCTTTCAGCTCTATAATTTCCCTCATTTGAACATTTCAAAAATCTGACACACGCAAAATATTTCGTCATTTCTCAAGTTGTTTTTTTTTTCACACCATACAAGGTGCGTTCTCTTTTGCATGCTTCTCAGAGAGCTTGTTGGAGACACCTTGAGAGGGGGATATAAATAATAACCTTCCTCCAACTGTATGATTCAGAAGCTGTGATGTCTGACTGGAGTGTGATACAGCACTTCACCCCAAATCACATGTGTGTGACATCTATCTGAGTGTGTAGATGTTTGTGTGTGTTTGTGTGGGCGTGAGCGTGCGTGTGTGCGTACGCATGTGTGTGTATACGTACTAAAGTCCTTTAATTGTCAGAAGACTTTGACCCCCAAGACCTCCATAGGCAAAACTGATAAATGAGAAAACATGCTACTTAGGGTGAGTACATGATATATTTTAGTCACAGTTGCAAAGCTCCACTCTAATATCTAATATCAGGGGAAAGCTGAATCTTATAGGATCCACTGATAAGATCATCATCAGAACAGTCTTTGTTATTTGTAAAGTTGGTGAATAAATAATTTGAATTCTGAAAGATCATATTGACAAGATCCACCGACCTCTAGTAACCGTTTTGAGACATTATTTACTGCTTAAAAAATCTTTGGGAAAATATATATTTGCTTGTTATATTTGCAAATTGTAAAAGAACAGAGAAAATGACATAAACCAACAGATTGAAACACAATATGATATCAAACTTCTACAAATAAATGGTCAAGACAAACCAAATGCCTGTTTTTTTCAGTTCAAATAAATGTTGACATATTTTAATCACATATTGTGGAATCAAAATATACAATTTATTTTGCAATAAAAAGGCAGAACATGTGTTATTTATGGTGTAATTTGTACTTGTGAATTATATCTTCAATAATTCCAACACTTTTGCCGTTTTGCAGATATGATCATCTGCTATCCTTGGACTGTACTGAAGTTTCTCTGACAGCCTTTTGTCTTTTTCAGGTCAAAGAGACGGAGATCACTCAGCCTGCAGATACTTCACTCCTCCCCACCTACAAACAGCGTGTGTCTCTGTCATGTGATGCGCTGTAAACAAGTTATGACTTCTTTATGTATTCCTGCCAAATAAGGCAGTCATTAAAAATAAAATTCAATCACAGCAAGGTCACTATAGAAACTATTTGAGATTTTCTTATCCCCATAGTCTGGAAAAGGTATTTAAAAAATAAATTTTAATGTCTTTTATTAGAAACATATAGCACAACTATGTCTTACATGAGCACTTTGTTTGTGGCAGACGGATCACTCCTTAACTAAGGGTTAAAAATGCACCCTTATTTAAGGGTGCAATTTTAAATAATATACTGAAATCACGGTTTGTGATGTGACAAAATCTATTTAGAGATAAGTTAGCAAGATGCTAAACTTCCATGTTGCTTTATTTGCAAGACACCATCCGTTTAACTTTTCTCTTTTTCTTTGTAAAGCAACAGGTTAGAGTTGAAAGAAACTGTTCTTAGATTTCACTTGACCTGCTCTGCTTATTTTGCTTTAGACTGGAGGCTTTGGAGATATTTCTGAGGGGAACACTTGAGCAATCCCCCAGGCTTTACATGCAGTCATCTAAAAGCGGCGGCGCAGCCAGACAAAGCTGCTGACGCTCCTGTAACCACGGCAAATGAAGTGCTTTCAGCTAGGTCTGTGGCAGAGATGAATGGCTTTTTACATTAATCAGGGTTCCCATCTGATTCAAATTGCAAACAAAAAAAAAGAGAACCCTTCTCAGAAAACACACACAGACACACACAACTATACCTGGGACACAAAGCTTCCATCACTTCCACAGGCCGGCAGATAACGGGCCCTCTCATCCATTCTCACCAGAGTGTGTGATTTAACGAGGAGCTAATCCCTCAGTGTTGTTAAAGGGGCAGCATTATGTGTTTTCCAGGCACATAGAGACATTTTATAGCACAATCAAGTAACCGCTTTAGTTGTTACATAAATGCTGCAAATAATACATTTGACTTAAAAGAAAACTTGCTCTGTTAATTACCTCCTTGAAATTGGGCCTCTGTCTCTTTAAGAAACCCCAGCTCTTTCTGAAACTCCGCCTTCGGGAAGCCATCAGAACAGTATGCCTCTGTTAATTAACCCTTTAACAACATTTCGACCAGCGTTTCAATGAGAAGTGTAGCCTGTGAGCTCCATCAAGGGTTTGCTGATTACTGCTGGCTAGTCTGAAGGAACTCAGTGGAAAAGGCTTGGTCAGAGCAACAGCTTTCATTGGAGGCTAAAGGTTTCTTTAAGCATGCCTAAAAGAACAAAAGCAACATTCCAGATAGATTTTTGATGAAGGAATAATATAACATGATCTAAAACTTAAAAAAGGTTGATTTTACAGAACACTGCCCCTTTTAAAAAAAACGGAAAAGCATCTTTTGACACTGATGGACCAGAAATGAATTTTATCTGCAACAACCCCCTTCTCCTCCGCCACCTGCCCCGGCCCCCACACCCTCTCACTGTAAACCCCCTTCTTGACATCCTCTCCTGTTGATCACCAAGACTGCGCATGTCCAGCTGGAGATGTGTAATTATCGCACCTCGGCTGGTGGAGGGGCCTCAGACCCCGCTCTGGTCCAAACGGGGTTGGTTTGCATTTTAAGGATTTCTGTGTCCGCAGCGAACAGTGTGAGGAGCACATGTTTCCCAACCTCTCCCCATGAATAATGCAGCATTCAGAGTCTGACATATGACATGTCGCAGCAGGGAGGGATGACAACGAAGCGCATGTTTCTGGGTGATTTCCTCTCTTTAGCAAGTCGCTTTGCTGTTCAGAGTGAGCACGTTTAAATGCGCCGCCGCCGGTTTGTTTGCCTTCTCGGCTAAATCCTCCGAGCGAGATCTGGATCTGCCTCTCGCTTCCTCCCCGTTCACAATAATCTTTTTCACCGCACTGTCACATGTTAAGTGGTTTAAAGAGAGAAGAGGGGGGGAGACACTGGCAGCCAGCAGCTCCCCCCACAACCCTCCTCCTCACCCTGAATATTTAACACAAAGGCAGAGACGAGCCGCCTCGGACGCGCTTTATAAGCATCTCTCGCCCGCCCACCAACACAGCATGGGTCCAAACACACTGGGGCTGCTCATCACGTCTGCTCACAAAGACACACTCACCAGGAGAGAGAGAGAGAAGGAAGGAAGGAAGGAAGGAAGGAAGGAAGGAAGGAAGGAAGGAAGGAAGGAAGGAAGGAAGGAAGGAAGGAAGG
>CAEFZX010020929.1:0-20908 GCA_903066825.1 Alfaro cultratus | reverse complement strand
AGAAGAGGATGTTATATCCAGATTAAGGTTTGGGCATACGGGGTTGAATAGTACTCTGAAAATAATTAATAAACATATTACAGGTTTGTGTAGTTATTGTGGAAAGTCAGAAACAGTACAGCATATTTTTATAGAATGTAATAAATATAATCAGGAAAGAGAGGTGTTAATCAGAGAGTTAAATAGAAATAAAAATAGGTTAGATATTAAAAATTTGCTTCAAAAATCATCTGAGGATGTAATGTTTAATAGCATTTTTAGTTTCCTTAGGAGATCAGGTATTATGAGAAGATTATAGTGGTTTTTACATCTGGTCCATACTCCAATCTAGAAGGTGGCGGTAATGCACCTACAAGTTGTTTGCAAGCCGCCTTAAAACAAAAGAAGAAGAAGAAGAAGACATTTCAGGTTGGGTAGGTGTGGTTGCTGCTGAGACCCAAGGCTGTTGTAAGCAGGAATGTCTATGTTAAAAGCTAGAGAATAAACACCCGGTAGGTCTGCACTATTTCTCTGCCTCAAGACTCCCTTTTTAAACCAGCTGCTAAGGGCCGTTCTAACAAGCCATTTCATTCCAGTGTTTTGTAACTGTGGCACATCTAGAAACTGCAGGACACCTGGAGGACTGGAGTTTGACACCTGTGCTCTTAGCACCGTTGCCAATGAAGGTTGGTGAATTGAAGTAGGCATTTTACAAATCCACTGAAGAAAATAGTTCCAAAGCACATTTGAATAAGGACGATATTTATTTATTTTTGATTCAGCACGTTTTTGAGTGTTACATCGGTTTTACATTTGTTAAACCAATGTAGGACTCAAAATTAATCATATGTTTCTTGGAAAACGTAAAATTATTAACCTCGGATGGATATGCGGTTTCACACTCCAATGTATTCTCTTCACTAGTCCGTTGGCGCAGAGGCTGCAGTTTGGCTGTCCTACGAAAGAATCTGTAAGTCCATTTTTTTCTGTCTGTTTTACCTGTATTGTATCAAATTTTACGGAGAGATTTTAAATCGCCAGTTAAAAAAATGTGCTGCTCGTAATAGTTTGGATGTTTAATTTTTTCTTTTCTTTTGGGTGATATTTTTTCTGATATTGTTAAAACACACACAACAAGGCCTCTGCCATCATTAGGGTAAGAATATTTTGATGCAGAGCTATTTCAAACTCTGGGGAGATTTCTCTCTGGGGGAGAGGCAAATCTCATTAATGTTACATTGTACTAAAGTAAAACACTAATACAATTTCTTCCTTTGCTTGTTGTTTTAGGGGCACTTAAAAGAAATGGATCCATCCATGGAATCACACATAAAGATACAGAAAAGGCATTCTGGAAGTGGTTTACAGGAGCTCATGACAGAGGTGGAAATAGGAGAGTTAGAGCGACAAGGGAGGCTGCCAGTTCTCACTCAGGTCTTCCAAGATGGACGGTTTCAATAATATGAGAGGTTTAAAGTCCAAGCATGCATGTGGCATGTAGGTTATTGTCAAATGTTGGACAAAAAGGTATTGTGAAAGATCTATGTGTGTGTATGTATGTGCCAGTAAACTGGTTTGTTTTCAAAATGCCATGTGAACAATTTGGTAGATTGTTTTTGTTTGCCAGTGCATTTCTTGTTGTGGCACAATTTGCTCTGTTAATGAAGTTCTAATAATTGCAGAGGTATAAAATAACTTCTAATTACCAAATAAAAAGCCTTGACCAAAAGAAATGTTTCATCTCTTGTTTTTTTTTTCTTTTGTTTATTTGTAAAATAAACTTTGGTAAAGCATTTTAGGACTTTGGTTTGTTTAAGATTGCATGTCTATGAATGCAATTCACTTCAAGGTTAGGTGAGAATGACCCCATTGTTCCTACAGGATTAAGGCATCTGGCTCTCACTGAAAACCCAGTCAGGGCCTGTAAACCCACATGGGCTAAAGCATAAGGGCCCATCATGGAAAATGTGGAAATACTCATTTGTTACCCATGCTAGCCCAGTTGAAGTTCTATTAAGGCCCAGTAAACAGTCCTGAAAGCACATATATGGGCCATACATGGGCTTCATGTAAGTCAACCATCTGGGCCCCACTGAAAACCCAATTAAAGCCCATTAAAATCTATTTGGGAAAACCCACAAAGGGCCACCATGGAGACCTCTAGCAAACCCACTTGTTACCCATATTCAAGCCCAGTTCAGGCCCAAATGGGACCCAGATAAATATTACCATTTGGGAATATTATATCCTCATTTGGGAATATTATTCCAGAAAGGAATATTTGCCTAGTGGGCCACAGATGGGCCTCATGTCAGTTAACCATGTGGGCCCCACTGAAAACCCAGTCAGAGCCCATTAAAATCTACTTGGGCAAACCCATGTAGGGCCACCATGGAACCTGTGGACAAACCCTTTTGGGACCCATGTTGCCTGCCCTCTTATGTCCCATATGGGGCCCACATAGGTGTGCTGGCTGGGAAACAACCAGAATTAGTGTTTTTCAACATATCTAAACTGTTTCAAGTAAATTATGGTTGAAAGTTGATGTGGAGCTGAAAATTCACACATTGTCCATTTTCAGCTTCTTGAGCTGAGAAAAAGCGTTTTTGGACTCGGACAACTAAAATATTATGAAACACAGGAATTAGACTTTGATCCAGCTTCAAACAACCAGAATTAGTGTTTTTCATCATATCTAAACTGTTTCAAGTAAATTATGGTTGAAAGTTGATGTGGNTTCTTGAGCTGAGAAAAAGCTTTTTTGGACTCGGACAACAAAATATTATGAAACACAGGAATTAGACTTTGTTGCAATTCAAACAACCAGAATTAGTGTTTTTCAACATATCTAAACTGTTTCAAGTAAATTATGGCAGAAAGTTGATGTGGTGCTGAAAATTCACACATTGTCCATTTTCAGCTTCTTGAGCTGAGAAAAAGCTTTTTTGGACTCGGACAACAAAATATTATGAAACACAGGAATTAGCCTTTGTTGCAGCTTCAAACAACCAGAATTAGTGTTTTTCAACATATCTAAACTGTTTCAAGTAAATGATGACTGAAAGTTGATGTGGTGCTGAAAATTCACACATTGTCCATTTTCAGCTTCTTGAGCAGAGAAAAAGCTTTTTTGGACTCGGACAACAAAATATTATGAANAGTGTTTTTCAACATATCTAAACTGTTTCAAGTAAATTATGGCTGAAAGTTGTTGTGGTGCTGAGAATTCACACATTGTCCATTTTCAGCTTCTTGAGCTGAGAAAAAGCGTTTTTGGACTCGGACAATTAAAATATTATGAAACACAGGAATTAGACTTTGTTCCAGCTTCAAACAACCAGAAATAGTGTTTTTCAACATTTCTATACTGTTTGAAGTAAAATATGGCTGAAAGTTGATGTGGTGCTGAATATTCACACATTGTGCATTTTTGTGCGGTTTTAATTGTGTCTCTGTTGTGTTCCTAGTCTGAATGGTTTAAAGGGCTTTCAGTGCCGATCCATTTCAGCCTTAACAGACATAAACATGCAGTAAATAAATTGATTTCAAAGGGGGGTTCAACCTCCTCAGTCTCCAAACGTCCTGAGCCTGTGTAGACTATCTCAAAATTCGAGATACTATCTCATTATTTCGAGATAGTATCTCAAAATTTTGAGATACTATCTCATTTTTTTGAGATAATTTATTTTTTTTAACAGAGTGGCGGAAATGGTCTTCCATAAATAACAGTGAGGCCTGGCTGAATTTGTAGAGCTTCTGGATTTGTAAAAAATAAGAAGCAAAACAATTTGTTCAGTTAAATAAAACACATGGAACCATCTTGGTGAAAATGCATTTATTTGAAAGACATGGAAGAACATATCTAGTTTGGTTTGGCTTTTTTTTTAGAGCTAGAAATAATAAATTAAAATAATAGTTACACAAAAAAATCATTTCCTACAGTAAAAAAACCCAGAACAATAGTCACAGTTAGAAAAGCTGTCTTTGCTGCCAAGGGACAAAATGAAGGCCCACAATCCAAGGCACATGTCTGGAGACATTCGCTGTCCACACACGATCTGGATACGATTCATTCTCCTCCTGCAGCCTCTGGAGCAGCGCTGGCCAAACACTGGAAACTTTTGCAAACAAATGGGTGGCAAAAGTGAGTATAATTTAGTCTTACATGAATTAGAGATCCATTTTCAGACCAGTTTCCTTCTATCATTGACACATTCCATCTATAGTTCATTGTTGAGCAAAAAACCTAAAACAAAACAATGAAATTAGATCTAGCATTTTATTTAAAAAATTAAGTTTGTGTGGCAAATGGATACTTTCCGCTTTACAATTTTGGCCCACGTGGCAAAAGGTGTGGACACCACTGCTCCAGAGAGATCACCTGTTGTGCAAATTCACCTTTGAAACAGCAGAAAACCAAAACTTGAACAGCATTTCACACATTCAGAGCCAGTGACTAACAGTTAACTCCACGTCTTCCATAAAATCTCATTTGCCTCGTGAGGGAGAAACTCCTAACTCCTCATGGAATGTCCTCACCAGCTTTTGTTTTTCTCACCTGCTCAGATATGAAAACTTCATGGTTTTCCATTAAAAGCAGAAAGAGAAGCAGGTCCATAAGTTTGTGTCTGAAAGACGTCCCGGCCTCATCTGAACTTGAGGTAGGCTGGAACCGAGTAGTTGAAGAGCAGGAAGTCCATCCGATACAGATTGTAGAGCTTTTTCTGGTAAAAGGGACTGATGTTCTGGAAGAAGTTGGCCGCCATATCTCCAGTAGTCCTGGTGCTTTTGGACGAGGCTGGGAAGCGGACCTGCCGGTCCGCCCCAGCCAGCTGCAGCACGTAGCGGGAGTCCTGCTCCAGCGTCTCGTACTTCCCTACCACGTCGTAGTGGATGAGGCAGGGGTGGCACAGCGAGTGCACCCGCTCCCAGTGTTCGTTGAAGGGCTCTTCCCGCTGGGTCGCAGGGTCCACGAGGTAATACACAAACTCCTCAAAGGAGACGTCGTCCCCTTTCTCCAGGGCTTCTGGCTGAGGGTCTGGTCTGTGCCGGCGGACGATCTTTGTGCCATATCGTTTGTGGAAAGCTGTATTGTAGCTCCGCGTGAATTTGTTGCGGTAAGCAGAGACCAGCCGCTCGAATGGCTCACGCACAAAAATGAACTTCAGGTAGGAGCGCAGGCGCTGGTTGATCTGGGGGGTGGAGTACTCAGACAGACTCCGGAGGTTTCCCGGGACGTGGGCCTCGTTGGCGGGGATGGCTAGCGGGTCTTTGTGGTCACCGGATACTCCCGTCAGAACCATGAGAACCCTCTTCCAGTTGGTGCAGGCTACTTTGGGCACGTAGCAGTACAGTAGGCCGTGCTGGTCGTCCACAATAATGTGCTTCAGGTCTTCGGGGATGAGGACTCTGCGTTTGCGGGTGTAGGAGCGACAGGCCTCCTCCAGCAGCTCCCGGCGACCCTGATGGACGGCCGCCACAGCAGATTCCACCTGTTGGGGAAAGAAAACCAGGAGCAGATACTTTAGTTTGGTTCAGGTTTGGATGGTTTCAGAATGTTTTTGGACAGAAAAGTAGCACACCTTGTAAATACATTCATGACATTTGACTTTCGATAAATACATATCACACATATCAGATGGTTTGTTTTTTGAAAATGTCTTTTTGAATGACGTCACCAACTTCTGTTAGAAAAATTATGTTTTGTTATCATTCTTAGAAGTATTACTAGTTTGTATTTCATTCATAGGTTTAGTATTCACATCCCAGAGAGAATTTGTTAAACTCTGTGAAACATAAAACTTGCTTTTCTCTAAGACCTTGAAGCTGCAGCTGCCGCTTATTTTGGGACACTCTTTAAACGGCCTGTGTAGAATGATAGTTTCTGTACTCTTTTCTTTCTTTGTTCAGAATAGCCCTCCCTCCACATTCCATTGCTGCTGTGTTTTGTAATAAAAGACCAGTTTTGATTCTGAAAGTCAGAACGCATGGTAAACACCTTGAAAAAGTGGTTTGCTATGTTTTCTCCTTTTGCAAAAGACTTGATTGAAAACTAATGACTGTTTCTGTGGTTCTTCTTATGTAGGTTTGAAAAATACCTGACAGCTCCACTTTCTTTTTTTATTTATTTCTTTTTTTACAGTTTATTTGATAGGGATAGATACTAGAAACATGGCTCAAGACAATCTGATGCCTGCATCACAGTGTTCAGAGCCACAGCTGATTCACAACACCCGTCCCTAGAAACAGGTTCAAGTCTGGACTCTGGCCTGGACCCTCAGGTGGACAATGCTGAGGAGAATGATTAATTAAGACTGTTTGGAAAAAGGCTGTAACATAACAAAATGTGGAAAAAGTAAAGTGTTGTGAATACTTTCTGGATGCACTGTATATTGAAGATTATAGTTGATGGGTAAAAACCTTTGCAGTCCACTGTACTGGAGGACATCCTCCTCATTAAATCAGATGCAGGACATACAGTTACTCTGCATGTCATGAGGACTTCACTTCTCCATGGTGACTCCACAGAGGGTGGTCTCACCGCCGTTGGAACGTGCAGCTACCTCGTAAAACCAGGGGTCATCTAGTTCATCCTGTTCTCCTACTGGTACAAATGTCTTATTTACTCTTTTTATTTACTTGGGCTGGCTTGGCACTGCAGTGGCCACAGCCCCATAGCTCAGAGTCTGCCTCTGTGCCCAACCCGATGACTGGCTCTCTGTGTCTGCCGACAGACACTGGAACATCCAGGAAACACTGAGGAGCTTCACTCTGAGCAACAGAACCTGACCCGTACTCTCACGTAAACCTTTAAGTCTGTCCAAGTGGACAACGAGGGCACATTAATAGCAACTAGGACCGTCCAAGTCAAACATGTCCTTAGGAGACAGCAGCAGGGTTTGGTTCTGCCGCTGAGGGTTAACACAAAGGGTTTGGTTTTCAGGTGAACCAAATGCAACCACGCCTGTCACCTTAATAAATGTTGCTGGATGATAAATTGTCCAAAAAATTAATGTGGTAAACGATGATCTTGTTTTGAGACTATTTTCAAGGAATATAATGGTAATGACATCATAATTCAAGAACACCCTGTCAAAGATCAATACATTTTAAATTTTAATAAACTGAAACTGGAAGACATTTTAAATATCACTGGGCCAGCTGCACTATGAAGCTTGCAGGAAATGTGCATGTTCTGTAAACAATCACATGGTGAATACGGCCACCACATCATTGCTGGCCATAAAATGTCTTAATCATTCCTCTTTATTGCTCCATTTTTAGAATCTTCCTTCTTCTTTATGTAAACTAAAATGGAGTGGTGTCGGATTTTAGCGGTTGTAGGATTTCTCGTCTTTGGTAAAAAAACCTCGAGTCGTTCCTTCTGCTAGCACTGGACACGAATGTTTGTTTTGGTTGTATTTTACCCAGAATGCCCTGCACTACATAGGAGAGCAATACTAAATCTTTTGCTGTCGATCCGATACCAAGTAAATATAGGCCAATATCACCAATACCCATACCAATATCAATACCTTTTATTATGTAGGTTTTTATATCGTTATACTGCTGACCTCTAAGTGTTTTTGTGTGTTTTTTTCTTAGAATTATTTTATTAAAATCTAGAACAGAATTTGGACAAAATTTATAGACAAAATACAAGATAAATGGAAATAATAATAATAATAATAATAATAATAATAATAATAGTAATAATAATAATAATAATAATAATAATAATAATAATAATAATAATAATAACAAAAATCTGTTTCTGAGTAGAATTGAGAAACTAAGATGAAATTTCAAGATACCAATACCGACATGTTATCAATATTTCAGATCGATCTGTTAGCAATATGCCCGTCTCTTTAACTTTTATCTTATTGATTTAAAATTCAAGAAAAAATTGTAGAATTCAATAAGTTCTAAGAAATTTCTTAAAATGTCCATCACTACGAGGTCAGAGGCCAAGATCTCTCCGTTCTTCAGAAGGGGAATCATGAAAAATTGGTTAAACACCAACTTTCCCCACTTTAAGTATTTACTCTACAATATTTATAGCTTATTTTGCACTAACCTCTAAGTTTTAAGAGCTGCATAATGTTGAGTTGGGACAAACAGACACATAAATGTGTCTGGCCAATAGTTTACCTCCTAATTACCATCCTGAGAGATTAGCAAGTTTTTCTATCAGGAGTCAAGATCTGAGGAGGAAGGAAAATAAAGAAAATATTACAAGCAGTTAAATTTAAGGGGAACCTGTTGGAGCTTGTTTGTTTTATGAAAATTAAACCTTCCTTCTCCACACAGAAAGACTTAACTGCTGTGTCTTTACACAAAGCATTTCAAATCTGAAACAGGTTTGAGATCTCAGTGTACAACCAACACAACCAGACGAAAACCAAACATAAACAACAACGAAGGCAGCAAAGGATAAAATGCAGGTGATAAAATAGAATATTTAAAGGTCTCATCGTCTGGTGATGCTTTCTGTTGTTAAAAATGGAAAAATATTGATAACTATCAAATTCAAAGAGGTTTATGCGCTCACAAAACTTTCTGAGCACATTCTGAACAATAATAAACCGAGAAGTGTTGTCAACTATATCAATAAATGAAAAATATACATTAAGAGAATAACTTATTATATTCTGAGACTTATGTAGTTGTAAAATGTTTTAACAATAACTGCAAGAGAAGGAAGTGGTTCTTCTTTCTAAAACAGATATAACAAAATGCCGTTGATCTGCAAAGTCATATCTTAAGGCACAAAACGTCTGAAGCAGTGCAATTTGACTACTAGACACAAAACTCAAAGGGGCTTTTAACGCTTCCCCAAAATAAAGAAACAAAGAAAAACAAAACAGCGTTCAGGTTTCTGAAAGAAGGGAACGTGTTCCCACACCACTGACCTGTTCCCCCTCATAGAGGCTCTGCAGGGGGCTCCTCCGGGTTTTCTGCCCACTGCTCCGCTCCGACAAATGTTCTGAAGAACAAAACACATCAGTGACAATGTTCAGGTCACAAAACACACACTCACACACACTAGACATTACTAGGTGATTACTAGGTGTTGGCATACTTAAAGATGCTCTACCATCACAACATGTCAACAAACAACAAGGATAAAACGTCTGAAGTTTAAGAATGAATAAAGCAGCCGACTGAGTGTAAAGCTAACCTAACAGGGAGGCTCAGGGTGATGAGGATCAGTCTGAGCCTTCAGGTCGGCATCGTTTTACCTCACAGGCTCAGACACAAACACACCATTTCACACAACCACACTTCAGAACACTTCAAAACCACAGAGCATCCCCAAAAACTTAAAAAGACCTGCATCAAAAATAAGTTTGTAAGACTTTCAAACCCAGGAGGTCCAGGGAATAACAGCGAAACTCATGAAGGGCAACGAGAGAAATCTGTTCCTCAAAATCCTCTCATTTTAAGCAACAGACACCAACAAATCGGCCTGGAGTTACTTCATTTTGGGTGAGATGCAGTTAACAGATATTTCCATGTAAAGCCCATCTTAGGTCACATCTTGGTGTGTAAGGTAACAACAGTCAGCCCAGTGGTGCCATATTTAGGTACTTTTCAGACAAATAAAAAAAAATCTTTTAGAAAAAGATGAAGCAGCAGAGCTGGTAGTTCATGGCTCTTCCAGGGGACTAGCTGCAGTTTCACATAAACTAAAAGACAAAAATTGATGAAGTCCACATATATAAGAATTTTATATGTGTCTGTCTCTTACACATGATCTACACGCAGTCCTACTCAATAAGTCAGAATTGTATTAAAAAGTTCATGTATCTCAGTAACTCAGTTCACTAAATGAAACGCAGATCATTTCAAGTCTTAATTTCTGTAATGCTGATCATAAAAGCTAATGAAAACATTTTAGATTAGAAAATTGAGAGGATTTTACACTGACCCACTTCTGGACACACACACAAAAAAAAAACATTCAGTGCTTTAAACTTTACATTTTCCTAATGCCCATTCTCAGAAAAGTCACAACACATAGTAGAGTGTAATCCTGTGTTAAAAATCCACGGAGCTTTAACTCTGTGCAGTGAGGCTGGAAGGTGTTGATGTTGTAGAATAAAAATTAATTACAGGAAGCACTCTGTGGTAGAAACAAGTTTATTCTCTTTACAACAATTATAAAGGCCTCAAACTTAACTTTCTGCAAACAATTAGAGAGGTTGTTTTTCTCCCTAAAACGCAGCCTGTGACTCAAATAACTTGCAAAGAGCAGTTTCTCCCCTGTATCTTCTCGTGCGTCAGCCGCTTAGGAACAGATAAAGAGAAAAAGTTATTGTACCCTCTGAGGTTTCATCGACCCTGACACTCAGCCACCTAGTCTCAGGATAACAGAAGTTAGTGCTTCACGTGTAACAGCATCCAGCCTCATGCGAGAGAAGGGGTTTATCTAATTCTGTGTTGAAGGTTGTATTATCAGAACTCGTTGTGACTTCTGTCTGTGCTGTTCTCCATTTGCAAATATTAAAAGCTTGTTCTTCTGTACATTTGCTGTCTCAGTCTCGTCTCTAGATTTGTGCAACTCAACAATGTTTTTATAAATAATCTTTCCTCATGTTTGATTATTGTACACCAGCTACTCTATATACTTACTTATATACTTATACATTTACTTGCGGTTAAACCGTTTCTGTTTTTCTTGTTATTCTTTTTAAATCATACACTATTTTTACCATTACAATGACATACAAAAAGAAAAAAGAAATAAAAATATCCTTCCTGGAAGCATTTCTGTTAGCACTAGCATAAATTAGCTGATGGTACCGATTGTATTTCTGGAACAGATCGTCCAGACAGCTGCAGTTTCTGAGGAAGAAGTGTGGAAATAAAGTGACTCAATATTACTCCCAGGCCATTGCTATGTCAGAAAAAAATCTACATTGGCTTACAACTCAAATACAAGGATAACGCTTATTTTCCACCTAGCTAAGCTTTAGATTTTTTGTTTTTCCTCAAGAGGAATCGCATCAGCAGAGAGGAGAAACAAAGACAAATCAGATGATCCTTCTGCCAACAGAAGGTCCAACCCAACATTTTTCTTTAACTCTTTGATTTATCTGCTGACTCAGAACCACATTTCACATCCAAAGTCACATTTTTCTCCTCCTCCGTATTAAGGCCAGTGAGCAAAGGTAATGTCTGCCTGGGTTTAGGAAATGACTAACACCTGGCAGACAGTGAGCTTCAGCAACAAGCTGAGATGGCACACATTGAAAGCACACATTGTGTGACATCATCTCCCTGCTAACGTAGCATCATGGGAAATCTGAGTGGCGCTCTGGTGAAAATATCAAGACATTAAGCTATCTAATTATTCTACCGGAGCAAATCACTGCAATATGGAATTGTGGAAATGTTTCAAAAAATATATATATCCATCTAAAAGAGAGAGAGGGAGAGAACTGAATTGTTCACTAAAGCTCAGCTAAAGACGCTGATCGATCCCGCTTTGGAACTTTTCCATTTGAAACATTCCGGTTTCACCTGGTCTGGTGTGAAAACCCTGCAGCTCCGCTAGTCACACAACCACAGCGCAGGAAATGCAAAACGCAGGAAGGCCCATGTATGTTCGTCCTGTCTTGGCTATGAACGGAGCTCTGTTTGAATCCCACTGGGGAAACAACCCCCCAATCCCCCCATCCCCCTTCAGCTTCTAATGCCAAGGAGTCACTTTGCTAGAAATGCTGTAAAAGTAAAAGCCTCATCCTTTTATGTGAAAAATGAGTGTAAATCTTTCTTATCCTGTCAAAAAGTGTAGAAATGATGTAAGTGTGGAGCCAGACCAGTTCTGGACAAAAATTCAACAGTAAAAATCACCAGTCAAGTCTTTCTCACTAACTCTAAATACTATGAACACATGACAAATGGTGAATTAATGAAGCCATCATTAGGAGACTGATAAGAAATTACATCAACACCATGTTCCATCCATGTTGGAGACTCTTATTTTGAAGTGGAAAGGGAAGTCTTTTCTTAATTTTGTGATGGCAGAGCTGGCTAATGAAGACTTTTGGTTATACTGAAGCTTGACACACATTAGCAGACCTTGAATTCAGACACAGCTATAATATACAGTATCTGTAAGCAGTAAGCTATAGTTAAAGTTGGCGGTGGCGTTTTGGGGGCAGGAGCTCCAGTGGAGAAATGGGGAGAAGTCAAAATAATGTAAAATACGCTTTTGAATCCATAAATGCTACTTTGAGCCACACAGTGTGAATTGTAATAGGTTTTCTGGTTCTGGTTCTGGTCTGTTCTGCATCCCCAGAATCATAGCCAAACGAGGAGAAGCAGCATTCAGCTTCTCCGCACCACAAATCTGGAACAAACTTCCAGAAAACTGTAAAACAGCTGAAACACTGACTTCCTTAAAATCTCGACAAAAAACCCACCTGTTTAGAGTTGGATTTGAAATGTAATCGATTACAAATTTAATGATGGAACTTGACTTAATGTTATGTTTTGATTGTTGATTCTATGTGGCATGACTTTGTGTTTTTGTGTTTGTTATAATGTAAAGCACTTTGAAATGCCTTGCTGCTGAAATTTGCTGTACAAATAAAATTTGATTGATTGATTAATAAAGAGAAGCATTTCTGAAGGGAACTTTTCAGAATAAAACATGGAGGCCGTGTCAGAAGCAGTGAAGTCTAGGAAGCAGAATCAGTTTCATTCATCAAGTTTGTGCAGACAAGCAAGAAATCTGACTTTGGTCCAATTTTATTCTCAAAGATATTTAAAATACAATTACATTAAAAAGGGAAAGTAAAAGCTAAGGGCCAAAAACGCACACATTGACATGCTAAAATCACAGCGTCATACAGTGGCCTGGCATAAGAACTACACCGCTGTAGTTGTCAAGGTGTCCGCGGTCTCGTCTAAACGTGGAACTTTTCCCCGACCAACAAACAAAAACATGATTTAATTAGTGCGTCCATACACTCCAAATTCAGGCTTCTCTAGAACCTCGCAAGTAGGTTTTTTTTATTTGTTTTTCAAACGGGCAACAACGTGTGTGATGTAAATTTTCCGTCTGCTTTTGTTATCTCTTTGCAGACATCTGTGCGCAGCCTGGACGTTGGTGATCCTGGTGCCAAACACACAGCAGATGAGAAAAATGTTGAGCAGAGAAAAATTATTTGTTTGGAAGAAAACAAAGTGTGGGAGGATTTTTCTTATTTTCCTCAGTTGCATAAGTCCATCTCTTGGGGACAACAGGGTCACAAAAACTGCTGAGAAGCCAATTTTATTATTCCTCTTTACTCCTCTCCTGATTAGACCGTCGACCAAACCATCGCATCATCACGCAAATAAGAGTCTGTCAGGTATAGTTCTGAGTGGAACGCTGTGCTCAGAAACAAACCGTCATCTCTAACAGGTCCAGGTGGGTTGTGTTCTCATGTGGAGAGCGTTCAGCTGAAGGAAATGTAATCTGTGCAGCTCGTCTTGATGGGCCATGAGTAGTTTCATCTGCTACAGGGCAAACCTGCAAATCATTTGACAATAACAGCTTTCAAAACAGATGGTCCTGATCAGATTCAGAGGAACCAGAGGACTGCTTGTATAATAACCTCACAGCCATCATCAGACCGGCTGAGGAGGGAGAGCAGTCCTTCTCTACACCCAGCCTGCAGTACATATGTGACGCTGTGTTATGCAATAATTCAGTAAAGTCTTCAAAAAGTAATAAATCGTCATTGATATAGCATTATGTAATAATCAACGCAAAACATAATGAAATCCTTGAACACATTTTTCAAAATGTAAGAACTTTACATTTTGCACCGATTATAATAATGTGGCGCATTATGTAATAAAATGTTTGCGTTCATGCTGATCATTATGTTTCTAATAACAATCATGTTGTAGGTTATATAAAAATTTAAATTGAACTTTTGGTCATTTACTTTCCTTTTCAGACTCAAAGCCAGAACCTGCAGCAATAAGCTACATGTAAATGACGAAAAACAAATTGAAATTTTGCTAGAAAGTACTCACAAATTTTGAGATTTCTCTCAGAAAAACTCCACAGAAATTTTGATATTTATCTAAAAAAAATTCTAACCCTCCTCGAGCCTGCTGTTCCATCTGCTGCTAATTAAACCTCTGGAACAAACTACATGAGAGGCGTCACTCCACATCTGGATCTGCAGTGTTACTACTGACATAAACACCAGTTTATGTCAGTGGATCATGTAAGAGGAAAACTCTGGCAATGGAGAGAAATATAACATAATTCAAGACAGGTGCATGCAGCCACAGGAATCCCTCTAAAGCTTTGAGATGCCAATAAAACATAAACTGGTTCAGATTTCTCTTTAACATCAAAACATCATTCTAAACAATGCCTGGACTGGTTGTGAATTATTTATATAAAGAGCAGTGGAGACGCCACACTGTGTGAGAGAAAGTAAAACGGATCTTTACGTTCTGAGAACAATTGCAGTAATAAAGTGAAAGGCAAATGTTGAAGCGTTGAGGATTCTGCCACTAGACAGTCAGGACGACTAAAGCCTGGTTCACATGGAAACGTTTATGTGCCCAAGTGAAAATAACTGTAAAACTGCTCACTGAGACTGACCTTATGGATTCAGTAACAGCATCTACACAGAAGAGCTGCTGTCAGCGAGGCTGTCTGGCTGTTGGTTTCCATCAGGTCACCTGTTAAAGCCAGTAAAGCCTGAATACAATATCTGTCTAGAAACAAACAGAGGCAGCCTGCTGGAGCAGAAGGTCTCTGCTCATTTCTACTTTTTGGAGACTTTTACTCCAGATCTTTTGGGTTGGGGAATTGCATGTTTAGGCTATTAATCTCTGGTAATATCACTGGGCCACGTGGCTGAAAATGTATCGTGACATTGATTAGCTGTTTATTTAAATATCTGAATTATTGTCCAACTGGTGACGTGTCATTTCCTGTTTATCCAGGTTACGCTCCACAATGTTTATGTTCATTTTTAAGCAGTTATGAGACGTGGTGCAGAAACCTGAAACTGCTGCTGCGCAATCTACTCAAGAGGTTGTTGCTAGGTAACCGAAGAGTGAGCTAGTTGATGCCATCGACCTTGTTTAGCCAGCTGTGAAAGGTTTCCTCAGCCTACATCCCCCAGAATGCTGTGCAGCTCCAGATCAGAGTTCAGTGAAATTACTGAACTGTTTGTTGTACTTATTATCTATTGATATTGATCACATATTTACTGCAACATATTGTTATTCATTTATCAGTCGAGAATGGTTGCTTTGAGACATTTTTTAAGTAATATTTAAAATGACATAATAATACAAGTTTGCCAAACTCATTTTTTTAAAAACTCTCAACACTGGACCTGGAATATAGTCTAAATATTTTAAGTAAAACACAGAAACCAAAAACAATACATAAAACCAGATGCAACCGAAATAAATAGATAAAAAGGATTATGAAGTCTGAAAAAATTATGAATCATCCGAATGGAAATGATTGAGCTCATTTTAATTTATCTCTCAATTAAAGATTACCTGCTCACTGCAACAGGCTTGTGAGACTAATACAGCAGCTGTCTTCAGTCAGAGGCTTCTTCAGATTCACTGCAAAACTGACTGCTACTGGAGACACTTCCTGCCTACAGCATCAGCCTCCACACCGACCGCTTACACATGATATGAGTTATGACAACATTTCATTTCTCTTTGGCATAAGTAAAGTATTTGTGAATCGCATTAGCAGGATGTTTCTTGGAACATTTCCACTTTTCTCTTGGACTAAAGTGAACCAATGCTCACATCTGCAGTACATGCACTGTAAAGCCGCACTGAGTCCGTAACTTAGTGTTGTGGGTTCAGAGTGCCAAAGTACATAAAAAACTACAATCCTATAATAAGTGCAACCTAAGCATTCCTCTGTTTACTGGGCGTCTTGCTGCTCCATGTAGAGTTTAGACAAACAGACTGACCTTTAGCCCACATGGAGCAGAAAAGAACTGTTCAGCTGTTCCAAATATGGATGAATTGTTCATGCTTATTTCTGAAATCAATTTATTCAAACTGAAAGCCAGCAGGCTGTATTAATCTGTCAAAAGCATGCTGCTTTCCAAGTGCATTTGAAGTGCATGAAAGCAGACATACCAGAGGTAGTCTTCCACCGTTCTGCACACGGCTTCATTCATGCAGACGCTCCAGAATGGATCCGAGACGTGAGACAGGAAAGGAGGGACAGTCAGCAGAAAACTCCACTTCTCTGACACATTCATCACGATTCATTTACATGGATTTTAACATGTTGAAAAACTGAATGCAATTCATCCCTTTTGTTTTTAAACACACAAAGATTCCAACTGGAATATCAGCCAATAGTAGCACAACTTTCACTTGTTGGTAACGGTCTCAATACGTCAAATTTGGATGATATTTAAGCCTGCCGCAATAAATCAATTAATCTTATGAAAAATTAAAACAAGCTGGATAATTTCCATTAGTGAGTTTTCCCTTTTCTCTCCAGGCTTCAGTCTGGTGTTTTTGTCTGAAGGACAATTTTGTTTACAAAACTTCATAATTTATTTTATTGGTTGTTTATGTTGTTTGTTTATTTCTTTGGATATTTAAAATGTCTTCCAGTTTCAGTTTTAAAATTTATTGATCTTTGACAATGTGTTACTGCATTATTATTATTATGCCATTATTATTAGATAACTAATAGTAACGGCATAACTTCATGTTCCAATCAGCGTTACAATAGTTTTTTTTTACTATTATAGTTTAGTTTTATTTCATTGTGATTTTTTGTTGGTTTAATTCAATTTGTTTAAATTAGTTTTTAGAGAGGGTTTGCTATTAACACTGTTTAACTTTAGTTCCAGTTTTACTAGCAGTTTTGTTTTTCATAATTTGGTTAATTTGTAGGTGCGGAATTCAAAAAGCTTCAAGTATTGTGATTATTTATACATAGTCAACAGAAGACATAATATACAAAAAATATTCTCAGTTTTTTGGACCACCAGCTCACTGCTGATTTCTCAAAACTTTTTCTGTTTTGGTTTTGCAGACCAGAACCACCAGGATGAGGATGGAGTGCAGTAATTTGCAGACGGCTGACGTGAACTGCTGTTATGGGAGGGGGAAAAAAAATTGGTTTGAAAAGTTGATTAAAAATTTATAAACACAAAAATGAAGAATATCATATCTATAATAGCAGTAAGTTGTAGATAGCTTTATAAACACAATATAGTTATATATACTTTTTCACCAATAATTATATATTTTTTTATATTTATTTAAATGAACGGAAATGTTCTCTCAATTTCAGTCGTTATTATTTTGTTTGTTTAAGTTAACTATAATGTTGAGGGCCTATCACAGCAGCTGTTGATGCTAACTGTGCTGAACGTTCTGCTCAAACCAGTTGCTGCTCAGTCCGGGTTAAAAAACTGATGAACTACTGAACTATGGGCTGTTGGGAAAAAAAAAATCCTAACCAGGACGTCCCGCACTATGAAGCAGCTCATCTGATTGGTTAAAATCCACAAAGACAAAACATGTTCAGGAAACACTACAAAATAGTACAAAAAAGAAATCTCTATAATTATTATAACACATAACTCCGCTCTGTGACATCACAGCAGGGACCAGATATTCTTCTGTTATTCCACAGTCTGTGTGGATGAGGATGAGGAGGAACAGAGAGTAACCACGGTGATAATCAATAACATACACAGACAGGGAAATGCCGCGTTGCAATAAGGATTTATGTAACTCGAGTGTAATTTTAACCTTTATTTACTCATTCTCCGATTTTCTACTCTATAGTTTTTTATCTCTCAAATCTCGCGATGTTTTTCATAGAAGGATTAGAGATTCTCGCGAGACAATTATATAGCCAATTGCGGTTGAGTAGTAAGGTCACATGTGCCGTTGCAGTTTATCTGTTGGGTATATTAGCTGGAGCGGAGAGGCATGAAGGTTAGAACACATTGGAAGGAGCAAAGCTGCAGGTCAGTTCAAGCGTGGTGTCATTCATTCTCCGTGAATATGTACGATGCTTACTTAATGTGCTGAACTATAGGAACCAACTATTGTGATGCCGAAGGGAGATGGGAAAAAAGACCCGGTAGTGTGAGATTAAAAAACTGCGGAACTGGTGAGTGTTTTCATGAGTGACTTAGCGTTAGCTTATAATCACTGCTGTTGTGTAACCACTAAATTACTGACTACATTCCCTTTGATAAACAAAAAGGTGGCTTAAATATTTATTGAGCACTTGTTTAAATTAAGAGTTTTACATTTCATGTTAATTGATCATATGATGTATATTTATAGAGTTTCATGAATGTAATTTATCTTGAATTTTAGATTTATTGAGATTGCAATGAACTAACTATGATTGTTTAGAATTATTTATAGTACAAAGAGTGCCATTTATTGAATTGTGTATACACTNATTGAGGAAGTGGTCCTGTTTTGTTATGCAGGCCAGATTGATGGCGAGCTAAAAGACCAGGCCTAGAGCCAAGGAAGTGCGTTAGAGAGGTTGCGTGAAAACTTGCCGTACTCATATATTTGCCAAACTGGAAAAATTACTTATGAAATTGAAGAACTGTCAGTGGTATGCGCTGAGTTAGAAACTAAGATAAAAACTCAAACTTACTTGAGTGAAATGAAGAATGTGGCTAAACTTACAGGTCAGAATTACACAGATGTCCTCAAGGGTGTAATGTCTCTACTGGGCCAGTCCATCACCGAACTATGTCCAGCCCTATCTTCCTTGAAGACTTCTTCAGATGAAGAGGATTCGGCTATGACTACCCCCAGTACATCACAGATGTTAACTAAGGATGCTATTCATCACAAACCAGAAGAGGTCACTGCAGAGGACAGGGAGCGGCCGCACGTCCAACATGATTCTGCAACCCACTACACATCATCACGTCCTCCTGGACCTTTTCCAGCCATGTCTTTCTCGGATATCAACCCACCTGGAGTGCAGAGGTATGTGGTTGAGCATATCATGAAAAGCGATGACAATGCAATGCAGATGTCCTCATTAAAACTTAGATCATTTTCTGGTCGAACTCCAAGACTACAACATGAAACGGATTATGAAACTTGGCGATCTGGTGTTGATCTTCTGTTGAAAGATCCTGCTGTATCAGAACTACAGCGTTCTAGAAGGATATTTGGCAGCCTTTTGCCACCAGCTGCAGACATGGTTAAACATCTTCAACCAGATTCACTTCCTTTAAATTACCTCAGAATCCTTGATTCTGCCTATGGAACGGTCCAAGATGGCGATGAACTGTACGCAAAATTTATGGAACAGTTTCAAGACGCAGGTGAAAAACCATCAAGTTATTTACAACGCCTGCAAGTGACTTTGAATCATACTGTACGGAGGGGTGGAGTACTGGCTGCTGATTTTGAAAAGCATTTGCTGAATCAATTCTGTCGCGGTTGTTGGGATAACACCTTAATCTCTGAGCTCCAACTTAAGCAGCGCAAGTCAAAACCACCATCTTTTGCAGAACTGTTGCTGTTGTTAAGAACAGAAGAAGACAGAGAAGCTGCCAAAGTTCAGCGTATGAAACAGCACCTTGGTTCTAGTAAATCCAGAGCTAGTGTGCATTTACATCATGCTTGTGCACCAGTTGAAGAAAAGAGTGCTTATGATAATTTGACTATCACCCAACAACTTGCCAAGCAGTTAGCTGATATACAAAAACAGTTGATTGTGCTTACAACTGCTCAGTCTGGTCAGAACCAATCTGTTTTGCCAAAATCTATGCATGTTGCCAAGTTCAGCCAACCCCCACAGACTAGTAAAAGTGCATCTCAACCCTCTCACAAAAATGCAGTTTTACCACCCAAGCCAGGTTACTGCTACAGCTGTGGAGAAGATGGACATATAAAAACTAAGTGTGACAATCCTCCTAATCCACTGGTTGCTGCCAAAAAGAAACAGTTTATGGAAAAGCAGAAGAAGTGGCAGAAAATGAACTCTCATAGTGTCTTGTCGTTAAACTGAACCAGGTTCTCGTTGAGGGGCGAACGGGAACTGTAGAGGACCAGCAAAGTCCCACCAAGCAGACACCTGCAAGATGTACCAATCTGTCTCATGTAACTCCTGAGGCTACAAAATTGCCACAGGGGTTGATTGGCTCAAAATGTACTGGTCAAGTAACAATAGCTGGTCAGCAAATCCAATGCCTGTTAGATACAGGATCACAAGTTACCACAATACCAGTTTCATTTTACAATCAGTATTTTTCTCATCAACCTGTGAAGCCATTAAATGAGCTCTTACAAATAGAGGGAGCTGCAGGCCAAGCTGTCCCATACTTAGGTTATATAGAAATGACAGTCATTTTTCCTGAGGAGTTTATTGGCATAGATTTGGATGTTTGTACTCTGGCACTTGTGGTTCCAGATGTTAAAAGTGGAATTCAGTCCCAAGTTCTGATTGGTATGAACACTCTTGATTCACTGTATGACAAACGTCTGAAAGATGAAAGTGTTAGCTTTAGCCCAGCCAAGTATTGCTACAAAGCAGTTCTTCAGTTGCTCCAGTTACATCATCAGCAGACCCAAGAACCCAGGGTATGTGATGTAGCATTAGACAGTGAGGTACCTGTTGTTTGTCCAGCAGGCCATACCATGGTTCTAGAAGGTTACGCCTGTACCAACTTGCCAGTTAGCAGTTGGGCATTAGTTGAGCAGCCATCAACTTCCTTGCCGGGAGGATTGTGTGTGAAAAGTAGCCTGGTGTCAGTTCCCAAACATACACCTCACAAGATTCCAGTGGTTATCACAAATGAGTCAAAACAGAGCATAATATTGTCACTGCCTGTTATTATTGCAGAAGTTACAGTATCGCCACAGCTTCTATCTGAGGTTCCCTGCTGTACTGCGCAGCTCAGGA
>CAEFZX010020928.1:0-22332 GCA_903066825.1 Alfaro cultratus | reverse complement strand
GACCTAGTTGTGCACAAATCTTGTTTTTTAATCCCTAATAAAAAAATACCCAACAACCTCAAAAAAAAAAAAAAAAAAAAAAAAAAAAAAAAGACAGAGAGAATTAGATTAAGATTTGATGGCACATGGCGCAGGAGGACAGGCAGATCACTTGAGGGAGTGAGCACGCATCAGTCGTTGAAGAAGCCAAGGTCTTCCATCTTAAGCCCCTCTCTGTTTGTCTCTCTCTCTCTCTCTCTCTCTCTCTCTCTCTCTCTCTCTCTCTCTCTCTCTCCACCATTAAGGCTCAGCTTACCTTCCGATCGCTCCTCTCGCTCGGCTTTGTTGTCCGGCATGTGAAGGTCCGCTGGGCTGTTTAGTATTTCCCACAGCTGCTGTTATGTAAGGTCTCCATCTCTCTCTCTCTCTCTCTCTCTCTCTCTCCCTCTCTCTTTCTCTCACACACACACACGCATAAACACACAGGGACTCTGAGAGCGGACGAGCCAGCGCTGCTCTCTTTCAGGGCTGCCGCGGCAGGCAGAATGCGAGAGAGAGAGAGTGTGTGTGAGTGTTTTGTGTGTCTGCTGTGGAGGAAGAGGCGGTGATGGGGAGGAGGAAGAGGAACAGGAGGGGGTGGGGGGAGGGTTGGAGCTCAGGCTCATTTACATTGGTGATGTAAACGCGTCACAGCTCCTCCACTGTGCAGACAGGAGAACCGAGTCCAGCAGCCTGCAGCCTGCAGCTCCACCGTGAACCCCGCTGAGCCTCCTTGTTCCTGCAAATAAAGTTTTCTTTTTTTTTTTGTCGTTTGACTCCCCGGTCGCCTGATTTATGGCCTATGATCATCTTCACTTAACGCGCTCCATACGTTTTCGGTGAGTTATTATTATTATTATTATTATGCGTGACGTCAGCGTTGCGTTCGAAGCGCGTTTCAGCACCAAGAACAGCGCACAGTCTGCCTGCCGCTTGCCCAACAGACAGGACTCCTACTGACACACTCACAGGTGTCTGCGACGTTCAAGTCCAAACGCACTACAATGTAATAATAACACATAGAGATGTTCCACAGAATCATGGGGAACCTTTACAATAATCATTAGAACCTCGTGAGTCACGTTGGGAATTTTCTGCAAAATGGGATTTAATTTAAATATGTCTTGTACCAGAACAGCTAATAAGATTTTCCTGAGGAGATTGCCATTCGGGAAATCTAGCATCCTTGTGGATCTATTAGCTAGTTTCATTTTTGTTCACTGTACCTTTAAGAAACATTGGCGCCGCTGGAACTTTCCACATTTGTCACATTGCAACCAGAAACGTCGATATAATTTGTTGGTAATGCATGCGATAGACCAACTTTTTGAACGCACCTTCCTCGGACTGAAACGTTGATTAGAGGGAGGATGGATGACAAGTAGAATGAATAGTGGGGAACATTAGAGCTCTAGTGGGTTAGAGCACTACAGTCCAAAGTCAGTCCTGCAGGTTTCTAGTTCTTTACTGGTTCACCGAACCTGAATCAAATTATGGTTCATTAGCAGATACAGCTTCTATGCAGAAAAACACTCAGAGAGAACATACTCTACAGCAAATAATGCAAATTGGAGGGCAGTAGAAGAAGAGTGGGATCAGTTAACTATCTCTGTAGCCTATAGATATAACTACAGAGATACCTGTAGCCTATAGCTACAGAGATAGCCTGTGGCTGCAGAGGTAGCTCAGAAAGAGGCATGAGAGAGAGGCTGACTGCAAATAGATGCCATGGGTTTTTTAATTTTTATATATATATATATATATATATATTATTTTTTAAAAGCAATGTGTCTTTATCCTTCCATTTTATCATTACGCACTACTTGGTGTCAGATTACCACACGAAATACCAAGAACAGGCACTGAAACTGTGGCCGTAAACACACTGGGGGGTTACGCTCCACCACTTTTTGTCAGTAGAAAAAAAAAATTTAATAGATGAAAAAAGCTGTGGTTTTCAAGCTTGCAAAACAACCTGGAGGTAGAGCAAACTGAAAGGCCCCACAGCGACTAAAACGCCATTACCTTGCCTCATAACCACAGCACATTGTGTAAGCCTGTCTGGGTTGGTTATGTTGCCCAGTGGGCGTGAGCCGGAGTAAACTGTTACCTCGCTGTGACCCCCGGAGGGTGTCAGGCGGGCTCGGGGCTCCGGCGTACAAGGAGCGACGCGGCCTCCCACGCCGAGCGTACCGACACTGTTATTATTCCAATCAGCTTTCATATTGGTGGAGCTTGACATTTTGCCCCGTGGTCTCGCTGTGGAGCTGCAACCTTTTCTAACTCGACCTCTTTGCACGAACAGCTGCAAGAGGAGCTTATCTGCAGGAGTTCATTGGAAAAGGATGAAGCAAAATCCCCAACAGTATGCCTAGTTTTTGATTTTTTTCTCCCCCCTATTGTATTTTCCTCATGCATCTCTCTTCTCTGCCCCATGCCGGCTTCTCCAGAGGACAGGGCCATCTGTCCCCTGTGTCGCAGTCAATTTAACCCCATTCAGCCCTTTAGATCAGCTGGCGCTCAGACCCTTTTTGCTCAGGCAGGAGGCCTGAGCTGTCAGTCTGCAGTCTAGACAATAGAGCTCCAGTCTTCTCTCTCTCTCTGCCTTTCTGTGCCAGCTCACAGACATTGATCACCTCTGACAAGACAGAAACACTTGCTGTTGTCTGTCTGCAGCACAGCCACCTCACTGACTCCTCCGTCCTGTATTCCTTCTCCTCCTCTGTTCTGCGCTCTGCCTCCTGAAACGGCGAGTTGTTATTTGAAGAGAAAACTCAATGGACTTGGAGAGCGTCGTCTCAAAGCAGCTCCTCGCAGAGCCAAATTGTATTCATTTCATTTCTCTCTACGCCGCAGAGAGAGAAAAAATATTCAAGTTGCATTTAGATTTTTGCGAAACTACAGAAATCTATTTGTTGTTGTGGTGTTTTGTCACGCTGCAACTAAAAGCTTCACATATTTTTTTTTTTTAGGCAATATACCAAAGCAAAGAGATGGACAAGTGTGAAGTGGCAGGAAGATGATTATTTTTTTTTACAAGTAAAAATTCTGCTGATTTTCAAACCTGAGAGATCGCACACGTCAGTAAAAAAATAAAAATAAGTAAAAAATCTTAGTCATAACAGGTTTAGTGTCGAGCTGCACATCACAAACAGACTGATTTTATTCATCAACATTCACATTGCAGACAGAAAATCCTCTCGAGATCAAACATGAGTTCATGGCGACTGGGGAGAAGCGATCAGAAACAAATTGAAGTCTTTCATGTTACGTTTCCACCCGCTTTACACATCTAAAGGCAGACAGACTGTCTTCTTTGCTAAATACCTCCCTGTTCCAAGTCCATCAGACTGAATAGCAGGCATCAGTTTGAACATCATCTTTCAACATTCTCAATTTTGGACTTTGACTGGGCCATTCTAATACATGAACATGACGAGATCTGCACCGTTCCGCTGCAGCCCCGGCTGTACGTTTACGGCGTTTGTCCTGCTGGAAGGTACCACCATGTCTTCTCCAACAGATTGGACGGAGTATTTAGCTCCATCTACTGCAACACCACCCTGTTTAGTTCTCCCAACCCTGCTGAAGAAAAGCATCCCCACAGCATGATTCTGCCACCAGCAGCTTGATAATCTGGGACAAAATTCAAGCACTCAAAAGACTAGCGTGACTATCTGTAAGCAGGTGATATGAACGGCAGGATATCAGTGAGAATAGCAAAGTTTATGAAGGAGAATTTGGAATATGCCTCATATATGTATATATGCATATAAACATATGTATATTGGTGGCATACCATATAAGGATGTTTAAGAAAAGTCCTAGAAATACTGAAGTCAAAAAACAATGTTTTGCCACAACCAGAACAGTCAACTATGTCTGGAATTAAATATGATGAACTTTTCATTTTTATAGCTGATGAATATGAAGTTACTTTTTGTGTTTCATAAATGATATCAGCGTCACAAAAGGTTTTATCATGATCAGAGCTTATGTCTCTTGGTTGGGCTTTATGCAACTCCTTGTTTTGCTTCTCCTTACTTACCCCATAATCCTCACTAAGACTAGGAAGGTATTGTTTCCTCCTCTTTATGCTAACGTCTTGAAGGCAACTGGAATGGATTTGTCCGGTGTGGCTCTATTCCTCCATCTTCTCTTAATGGGACATTATACCTCCTTAGCAGATTCTGCTTGCTCTAGTGTTTCTTCATAAACTGCGGAAATATTATTTATGAGCTTTGCTCTGTTTTCCTTTTAATATTTTCTATTACTGTAGGATTTCCGTGCTAAAGCTCTGCAAAATGTGTGCAACCCACCCTGCTGCTGCTGACAGATAGTGTTTAGGGAGAAAACGCAATCCTCAGCTGAAAACTCAAGAAACACACATGCGCACACACACACACACACACACACACACACACACACACACACACACACACACACTCACTCATCAGAAATCAATTTGCTTTTGAAAAACGTACATTCTCTCCCTTTTTCCAAAGCTATAATAAACCTTAGATATACAGTCAGTGCCTTGCAAATGCATTCATATCCTTTGAACTTTTTTTTTTTTTACTTTACAATCAAAAACTTCAATATGTTTTATAGAGCCTTTATGTGACCAACACAAAGTAGTGCTCAGGCGTGAAGCGGAACCGAAATATGGAAATAAAGGGAAAAGAAAATTAAACATGAGTTTTTTACTAGGTTTTTTCTTTTTTACACAAAAAGGAAACATAATTATGTGCAGTCCAGACGTTCATTTTTTACGTTTTTGAAAACAATGTATCCTTTCGCTTCAGAGCTATGCATGTCTTTGTGTGCATAAAATCCCATTGAAATACTTCAAGGTTTCTGTAACGTCAAAAAACAAACAAACGTGTGAACACATTTTCAGCGATCAGGACCTCGGAGGTGATGGAACACCAAAACGAAGTCTCACCTCTCTGAAAACAACTGCCTGTTAGTGAGTAACATTTCCAGCAACGGTCCCATCACAATCTGTTTTAAACCAAATGGAAGCTCCCGTCATTTCTGCTTACCAAAGACTCCCTGTGACACATGTCCTCACCGATACACGTTCCTGTACTCAGCGGGGTCTCTGCTGTCGTTCCCCTGGGCTGCAGTGCCACCGCTGCTTCTCTTCTCCTCAGCTCTGCTGTCACATAAGTGCACCATTGTTAGTGCTGACAACATGAAACTCGCCTCCCCTGGACTCACGTTTTGGACTCACTCTGCCTCTGCTGACAGATTCCTTTTCTTCCCGTTTCTTTTTTGAGAAGGTTTCCATTGAAACGCCTCGTCCGCCGTCTTCTGCGGCGGCTTTGTACTGACACAGGTCTCAACTCAGAGTCTCTCCTGGCTCCGGCGCCGTCAGAGCTGCAGTCACTGCAGCGGCTCTGACCCACCTTTCTTGCGTGATCTTCCAGCCTAAATTCTCTCATTTCTCACTCGCTTCGCAGCTCTTCATACGGAATTCAGAGCCTCAGCTCTCGCCTTCCTGTGTTGCCAGTCGTACAGTGACCTCTGACCCCCTCCCGACTGACTGCACACCTGAACCGTATCTCCGGTGTGAAAGTGAAAATTCTGCCCAGCAGAATCATTTTAAGCCCTCTTTCCCTTCCTCCATTCCTGTGCGCTTCGACCTCCTGTCTCTGTTTTTGCCTTAAGTGATACATGGAAGGAAGATTTCATTTTCCTCACATTCCCAAACAAACTTATTCTAAGGCAGTGGAATATTTAGAGAAGAGGATTCTGTTTGAGAGCCTCATGACTATCATGACACGCTGACAGCTCAGCTTCCAAGCAGCAGAAAAGACATCCCACGCTGACATGTCCTAGACAACACCATCAATTGTTGCTAATTCGCCTTGTTTGCTTTTGCCACTCCTCGCTTAATCTCTGTGTGGCTTGAGAACAATTCCAGTCATAATCTGATTAAATTACAAACAAATGGGCTCCATTAACTTCTGAAGGTAACTGGTTTGGACTGGCTCTCAATATCAAAGTAAAAGGGGTGGAAACCATGTCTCCTTTTCCTTCCACCTTTTCCACTTTACATTCATGAGCCACTCGTATAAAACACAATAAAGTTTGTGTCGTGGAAAAAGGTTGTAAAACCCATCAAAGACCCTTTTTTATTAATCTCATATTGGACAGTTTCCACTAACATCGACGCCGATGAAGCCGCGCCATCGGCTAACGCCGGCGTCGTTTTCCCCTCGTAATCTGAAGAAAGTGTGAAAACGCTCGGCAGGCTTATCTCGTCTGATCCTAATTTTCTGTTCTCTGTTTTTAAATGACTAGCTCAGCAGGAGCATCCGGATACATGAAACACGGCGCTGGATACAGTTTAAGCCGCCCGGCTGCCCCGCTGGAAGCCGAATCAATTATTGACTTGCCAATATATTCAGCGCACTCTACTCTACAGAAGAGCTGCTACGCCGAAGCAGGTCATAGCCTGAAGCGAGACGAGATATGCGCGAAGAGCAAGGTGCAATATGAAGCAGCGGAGCAAAAGAAGTCAAAGCACGACACGACGGCAGGGATCAATGTTTTAACACACAAATCATCACATCAAGCTCTCTGACATAAAGAATTGATACAAAGCTTTCGCACAGAAAAGCTGCAGTATTTTTAGACGCATTATAAGAAATGTTCACATTAGTTATGCATCTGGGGCACTAATAGATACAGTGCTGCACGCAGGTAGGTAAAGTGACTGCATCAGCTCAAACAAGAAGCACCAAAGACTGCTGCTTCTTTTTTTCTTTCTTTCTTTCTTTAACCCATTAAGGTTCCTGCTGTTCTCTGTGTTTTTTTTCTTCTTGCTTTCCTTTTTTTTTTGTTTCCCAAACATCGGGTCAGAAACTGTAACTCACTTTGTTGGTCAGAGAGCAGACTGGAAGGAGCCTCGTCATTCTTCTCAGTCGAGCTGCACAGCAATCCGATTAAAATAAACCCGTTTCACAAAGAAATAAGAAACGATCAGACGGTAACAGGTTGCTGCGTAATAAGGTTAATGTCAGTGGGTTGTATTGGGTTGCCGTGTGACGCGCTGGTGACCTGTTCAGGGCCTACCGTCCCTTTCACTGACCACTGAAGTAGACTGGCACTGGATTTATTTCTTTTTGATCTCAAATATCACTTTGAGATCCGGGTTATGGGATTTCATTCACAGCCCACTCTTTGTTGACCTTCACATTAGACATTAGTCATGTTGGTGTTATTTTGGGGAGGAATAACCAAATCCAGCATGCTGGGTCAAACCCATAACCCAACTCTGTCCGGGTAAAACCTTGGCAAGGATCAGTCCAACACTCGGAAAAATCATCAAACTGGGTTATTTTAGCTAATCAGATAACCCAGTCAGAGCTGTTTTAGTTACCACTAACACCAAGGATTCACTATTTTACACTAAAGCAAGAAAAAAACAAATAATGTTCAGTATAAAGTTAGAGTTCAAATTTAATGGATTCAGTTGTAAATAGCGCCACCATAACTGATACTATTTTTGAAACCTTTGTTGCTTTTCCATTAAATGTTTTAAATAAGATTTAGTTGAGGAAAACACGGATGTGCAATTAGCATCAGCTATTGGACCTCAGCTGCAGTCAAGGTTCTGCCTGGATCAAATCGTTCCAGGTCTTTTGAGAAATGAATTAATTCATTTAAAATGACGGGGTTACGGCATCCAATCAGAGCAGAGGCTGCAAGATGCCTTGTTTGTGCAGCTCGGCACGTTTAAAGACAAATAAACCTTCTTTCCAGATTTTGACATTTTAAGGCCCAAAGTTCTAAACGCTTGATGAGCCAACAGCCTATTTGAGCTTAAACACAGTTTTCAATAATTTACCTCCTGGTTATTTTGATTCTAGCTCATGTTTCTTCTTTTTTTTATTTGGCATTTAGAAGCTCAAGTAACCGCCTTGTCAAAACATAGAATATGAATGCCTGTAATTTCTTTCCTGATCCCAAGACATTGTTCAGAGGTGTACCTGACGGCAGGATCAAACTAAAAGCCCAAAGCACTGCTTGTGATGTTCCTTCTGCTTTGCGTCGTGAGCTCTACCCAACCTGAGAGACTCTTTGTCTCATTGTCTGACGTCTGTATGAAAGGATGGATATTCCCTCATGCAATGTAATTTTCTTGGAAGAACTTTGAACTCGCCTTTGAAGGACCAATCCTATACCTATAATGAGCAGCCAGACATTCATTGTGCCTACGTGTTACCTTGCTTTGCGTCACTCACACTGCTGCAGGTGGTATTGCTGTGTGCTGTAGCGAAATGAGATTTATTTAATTGGCAGCCAGATAAGACATTCTCAACATCCTGTGTCCTACTTGTCCACTATCCCTTCTCTACACATGTCCAAGGTATCTCAGCCTATCATCTCTATCTTTGTGACTTTGTAACTTTCCAATCTTACTCATTACAGTCACTCCAGCTAAATAACTTCTTCTGTCTTTCTTTAAACTGCATATCATGTCGGTTCTCACTTTCACCTTCCTCTCCTGCAGTTATGCTTCTCTTACAAATCCCCCTTCTACACCCAGCACTCTCTACACTCTCGTCTGTCATGCACTGCCAGGAGATCGCGGGCCCTTAAACTCACTCACCTCGCCTTGCAATTTCGGAATTGAAATATGACAGCCCAAAATATGATTCTCATATCTGCTGTAACTCTGCCCACTTTGGGCCAAAAACCTGTGAAGCATATGGTTAAAGGTTCCACCCTGAAAGTGTACACAAGAAAAACATGTCAACCCCAGAAGTGAACATCATGAAATCTAGTAAAGGAACAGTGGAAAAGCTCGGATCCAAACTCAGGACTTGGAGAAAGACAAGTTTTGCAAACTGCACCAGCGTTAGCCCAATAGTTCAAAGGTTTATAATGTTTGAAATATTTATTTTTTTTGTGTTTGGTTTGTTTTTTTCCAAGCAATTTCTCAGTGTCTGGAAGGAGTACAGATTAAAAAAAAACACCAAAGAAAAAAACTATAAGTCATTTCAACCCTTTTCCTTTGCTTTAAGCTGCTTATGGTTGAAAATGTGAGGGAGTGGTTTATATTTGGAGGGGATTGCAACGTCCCAAGTCAAAGCACCATTATCCAACACACATGACTTAATCTCTGCCCAGTACTTGACCTCTGCTTTCAGAAGCCTCTGTCACAGTCTCAGTTAACTCCATTACACTTAAACCAAGAGCTGGGAGCAGAAACTTTTTATGGATAGAGAAGAACGGGGTTGTGCTCAGTATGTTCAGTTCTTTAACCAGAGACTGTTGCAGATAGTAGATCCACCAACTCAGGGGGGAAAAAATCCCATCCCTGTCTCGTTTTATGTCAGTGATATCACTCAGTTTGGTGTTATTTTCGATTCCACACTAACAAAGTTTTTAAAATCATAATTGTGTCATGCCTAAGGAGAAAATGACAAGCTTGCAAAGCCAGTATGTCTTCTGTCTTGACAAAGAATACATTTGAAATGAAGGCTCAGGATTTCTTCAAGGCCAAGTCAGGTCAATCTTTTCTGCCGAGTGACGAAATAGTTGATCCCTTTTTACACAATTCTGTAAAGCAGCATTAAGAACTAAGATTTTCATACATTCAGTGTGTCACAAAAGTACTTCAGTAGTTTTGTTTTTAGGTTTTGTAATTGTAACTTCAGATTATTGTAAGAAAACACAATGCAGTGCAGAATCTTTGTCACATTTATGTCTGGATTTTTAACTGGGCCTTTCAAGCACATGACCTAAACCAGCATGTCATTCTCATGCTTCAGCAGAGGCTGGCTTGTTTGGGTAATATGCAGTATTGGTCTTCTCACGTATACTGTTTTTATTAGCATATAGGCCAAAGAATTAAATCTTGACCTCGTCTGACACAAAAACCTTCTGCCTCATGCTTGCTGTGTCTTCTACACATGGACTGTGGCAAGCAAACTGCAGACAGAACTCTGCATGGCTTCTTTCAAATCAATGCTTTTATCTTGCCACTTTTCCATAATAACCAGCTGGGTATAGAGTGCATAAACGTAGATGAATGCTCTCTTTGGCAAGCCAGTCAGTGTAGGCGGGCCGCCATGTCTTTGTAGGTCTGCAGTTGGTCCGTCCTCAAAGCTCTGTGGGACGTTCAAAGCTCTGGATATTGTTTTCTAACCTATCGCCGTTAAAACTTTCCCCCTGGCCTGTCTGCTGTGTTTATTTTTGTCTCCATGATGCTGTTTGTTCTCCAATATTCTCCCGCAGACCTCTGAGGCTTTTACGGCACAGCTGCATTCATGCTGAGGTTAAATTATGCAGGCATGTGTACTAATTATGTGACTTCTGAGAACGTTTATCAAGCCGGTGGAATACTCTGTGTTGATGTGTCACATTGAATCCCAATAAAATATACGCAATGCTAAGTTAAAAGGTTCAGAAGATACAGAGATGTTTTCAAACAGCTAGAGATTGGTTTCTTGTTTTCTCTCAGCTCAGTTTACCTGACATAATAATCTGACTCAAATTATTTGCACTGAGGATTCAGTGGCTATAAAAAGTATTTTCCCCTTTGAAATTCAAACAGGCTGTCAGCTCATCATTATATTGATCAAAATATGACTCTTTTTTTTTGTTTGTTTTACTCAAAACCCTTTCATGTCAAAATGAAAATGATCTCTACAAATATAACTAGAACTGCAAGCAGTTTCAACTGGTGCCAAGCCCAACCCAGCAAGTCCTCCTCCTACACACATCCTGTCTTCCTCTGGGATTGCTGGGGCTCTAAGCATGTCGACTATGACATTTAATAAGTGATTGAATACATATTTACCCCCTTTAAAGTGACTGCCCTAATTCAAATTGGTCCAGTCAATTGGTGTCAGCTGGACGTTGTCAGAAAAAAACAAACAAAAAAAAACATCATCCCCTTTTACTTCCTGTCATACTCTTTCTCATTTTCACCAGTAGAAACATCCAGCTGTTGATCATTAGAAATATTTTTATTGTTTCTTTTTTCTTTTTCTATTTTTTTTTATAGAAGATGAATTTTGTTGATCATGACTGACGATCAAGCAATAAAAAAGGTAAAACATTCAAGGGGTGAATATTTTTTATTGGCACTCCAGATGTCTTCAAGTGTAAATAGACGCAATTATTGTAAACTAAACAATTATAGTCAACACACGCACACACACCCGCACACACACACGCACACCCACACACACACACACACACACACACACTGCTTGGCATGCTTAACGGTGACGATGTTCAGCAGCAGTCAATACAAGACAAGAACCACTGTGACAGTTACTATGCTGCTAAGAAAAATAATAATGTAGGTTTTCAAAAATAGAGAGGCAGAGAGAGAAAAAGGTAAAAGTGTCAATTTGTAACCCAGTTTGCCTCCGAGAGAGGTGGGTAGACTGTGTGAGATTATCAACCATTTAACATTGTTAGCTTAGCTATAGACTACTGTTTACCTCTGTTTCACTAACATTTAATGAATTAAGGAAAACAATTACCAGCATGTTCATATAACTTGTCCCTGTACCTCTTATTACACTTGACAACAGGTGAGTCAGTCAGCAGTAGCTTTAGCCCTCGTCCCTCCAGACCCATCCTCTCCTTAGTGAAATTAAAGCTGCAGTATGTCACTTTTCTAATATTTCATTTTTAATTTTTTTATGTATTGGTTAAAACTGTCATTATGTTGTGACAGTACAGCAAGAGAGATAATCTGGGAAAATTCTATTCCCTCTGTTTCAGTGCTGTCAATCACAATCTCATGTGGCTGCTCCATCCCTCCCCTCCTCTGTGCTTTGCTGTAGCTAGCAGTAACGATAAGTTGTTTCTCCACCATTAGCGCATTTAGCAGTGAATGAATGAGTTGATTGACAGCACTAAGACCCTCCTCCTGGTTCTGATTGGTTGTTTTGGTCAAAATGTTGCATTACTTTTTCTAGCAATAGTAGTTCAGGGAAGAGGTGGAGGAGATTGATTGTTTTCACAGATTATCTGTCTCATAACAAACTGTCATGACATCGTGCCAACTTTGATAAATATGGAGAAAACATATTTTTTCTTAAAGTTATTAATTACAGCTTGAATAAAATGCAACTACATAGCATTTTTTTGAGAAGTTTGGATTGCTTTATGTGTATTTTGCATGTTGCCCATGTCTGTTGTTTTGGAGAGAGATATTTCAGTATCTAAAACTAATAGAAAAAATGCAAGCAACCTACTTGCACACTGTATGTCAACTGTTGCATGTAAAATTCATGAGCAGTAAATATTGTGCTAGTATCAGTATTGGACCAAAAAAAGCAAAGCTGTTGCAATCCCTTAAAATTGTGACGCTTTGTATGGGTCAGATAGACTCAAGAAATTGCAACAGCAGCTGCGTGTGTGTGTGTGTGTGTGTGTGTGTGTGTGTGTGTGTGTGTGTGTGTGTGTGTGTGTGTGTGTGTGTGTGTGTGGGGGGGCAGTTAAATTTTTTGTCATGGGGCCCAAGATTTCTGGCGGCGCCCCTGAGGTGAAATCATATTGTGAGTCACGTAAAGCGTTGCTCCTCTGACACAAACCGAATGACGTGTTGGCCAGCCACTTTGCTCATGATTTAATCTTTGTGTTTCTGAGATAAGCTTCAATATCTGTTGAAGGCACCTGATCTTTATTGGCCTTTATGAAAGATCACAGTTAGCGCTGAGCAGAAATGAGATCGTTCACCTTTGGGCTGAAAGCGAAGCTCATCTTTAGTTATTGAAAACTCAGGGACTGGTTTTCATAGATTTTATTAGTTTGTGTATTTCAAAAGAAATAAGATGCGGATTTATATCTCAGTAATACATAATTACTTTGTGTGCTCAGGCAGAAAGTCATTTTGGAAGAAATATTATCATGTCACATAATAAAACGTTTAGAGATCAGATAAACTCATCCTTTATTGTGAGAAAATCAGAAGCAAATATGTAGCAGGGCATTTTCAGTTTCTATGGGAATTAAATATTGGTAATATCAAATACATTTTATCCACAATATTCATGTTAAAGCATATTGACAGCAGATTCAGTCATAAAAGAAATATGAATTTTAAATAGTAATAATAACAAGAAGCTCACTAATTATTCATACTTGAATAATATAACATTTAGCATTTTGACTGACACACAGTTTGGACATTTTCTGTTATATCAGAGGGTAAGTCAATGTATTTTTAGATTATTTACGTGTTACATTGTTACAGAAACAGGATGCAGTTTTCTATGAAGAAATGACCCAAAACAAACAGAGAAATCTTTGAAGTTTCTGAAGCTATTAAACAAACAAACATATTGCTTCAGACTGTATTTACAGACAGGTTGGTTTGCTTGCAAGCTGGTTGAATGTTAAGGCATACTTCCAGTCTTCATGCCCAAGTTGGGAGACAAGCCTGAAAAAAAGAACTTATCAAGTTCCCTTCCTGTGGAACCAACTCCCATTTTGTGTCTGTGAGCCAGACTTCCTGCGTACTGTTGGATCTCGGCCCGCCACACAATCCTGACCAAACACGCTGCCATGAATGAAGATTGGAATCAGCAGAGCTTCTTCTTCCAGCAATGAAAGCATCATTTGGTAATGAGCTGTAACATTTTTAGCACGAATGAGCAAAATTCGCAAACCAGGAGTGTTTGTTTGTATTGAGAATCTTCAGGTAGTTTTCAAAGAGCAACCGGAGAAACGCAAGCCAACAAGCTGGGACCAACGCCAAACACTAAGAAGACACCATCAGTCAAGATGATGTGGAACATCAGGCCAGAGAGTTTTGAGGAAGAGGGATAAACACTGTAACTCATAATTTGGAAGTATTTCTTAAAATCTTTAAGACGTATCCTTGAAGTTACACCTGTTTAGCGGGACGAGATCGATCTACTGCCGCTAACAATTGTCTCTCCGTATCTAACACTAAACTAAAGATGCTTTTCCTGCTAATTACTGTTCTATGTTCATCCCATGGATTTTACTACTGGCCCAGAGTTTACATGGGCATTTGGACCTGGACCTTCGATGGAGGTTTGCTGATTCAATCCACCACTATGGCTTTACAATTATACAAGCCACTGAGCATTACCACCACCCGATATAACCCGTCCTGGCATTACAGAGGTCCTGTTCAGCCCTGACATCAACTTCAGTATGCAGTATTCGGGTTAGCAAAGTGGACACACGGATCCTGATCGCTCTATGCTGTCTGCAAATAAAGACATGGAGAAGACTGCTAGCAGGCTTTCTAATGGAGGTTTCCCTCTGATGTTCTTTTAATAAATATAATCATCATTATGCAGCAGCAGGATGTTTATGAGGCATGCAGAGAGAGGGAGGGAGGTGAGGTACGCAGCACTGTTTATTCACAATAAGGCTACTGATAATTAATCTTGAGGGGTGTTTCACCTATTGAGAGCAAATCCTATTGCTATTAAAACAAGAAGGCAATTCCAAACCTCTACACAAAATAAAATACACAACATTTGCTCAGTTGCTGATTATTTTTTACACAACCAAATCCATCTTCCTGTCTTTACACAGAAAGACTTCGATGACTCTGTCAGAGAGATGATCTCTTTGTTTCATTTCCATCCACAAGTCCTCATCTCTGGACACGGATGTCAAGGCCTCAAGTCGCCTCTATCCTGTCATATTCCTGGAATGTTTTTATGCGTTTGCTGGCAGAGATTGTTTTCTTGGTTATAGAAGTAGTCATGACCAGAGCTGGAGGTTGTCTCTGGCTTCTGCAAATGTTCTCAAACGCACCACAACCTGGAAGAGATAACTCAAGTTGGCAAACCTTCTGTTACCCCAAACACCAAGTCGACAACCCCCTCCGCTATATAATTTGCAATGATCCTGAGAGGCATGAAGCCAGTGGTATGGCTCGTAGTTGCTGGACAAAGGTACACCAACAGAGACCAGCTTCCCTTTACGTTGCCCAGTTCTTTACTGGCAGTCGGTTAGATGTCTTGGATCAATCTAAATTTAATAGCAGACAAATATAATGTGAGTAAAAACAAGAAACTGTTTTCAAATAGAAAGCTAACCATCCATTTTCTGTACACCCTGGTCCCTAGAGGGTTTGGGAGGGGTAAGTAGAAAACTTAAAACAAAAAAAAAAAATTTGCTCTGGAACACAGTAGCACAAAACCAGTCTGGAAACAGTAACAAAGCCATTTCAGAGGCTTCTAAGGAGTCCAGAAAACCAGATGAATCCACTGACCACCATTATCTACCAATGGAGGAAACATGAACAGTGGTGAACTCTCACAAATTTCTTCAACAGCTGAGTGGACTCATTCAGAAGGTTAGAAAGAAACAAGAATAATATCAGGATAATATGTTCAACAGTCAATAACAACAAAGAGTCTTTGGGGAAATGGATTTATGGCAGAGGTCCAAAACCATTGCTGAACTGATTTATGGTTCTGGCCTTCATGTTGGAATTGACAGAACCCTGAGTTCTGCTCCCTACTATGACATCTGGAAGGACAATGTCCCGGCACCAGTTTGCGACTACGCTCAAAATCTCATTGGTTACACAGCAGTAGAATGATCCAAAGCACAAGAGCATGTCCAACTCTCAATGGCCCCAAACATAAACTACATGAAGGTTTTGAAAACAGCCTTGTCAAAGTCAGAACATGCTGTCCTTGTGAGAAAACTCTCCAGTATTGACTGAATTAAAAACAGTTTTGCAAGAAGAAAGGCCTGAAAGTCTTGATGAATGTAAAACATTCATTTCCACACATTGCAAATGCTTGTCTAAATTGGTTTAGAGACCCTTGATCTCCTATTTAAAAGAAATAATCACTGGAATGCTGGTACTAAAATCTGTTTTATGATCTGAAACTTTTAAGGGAGTTTTGGTAAAACAATGAAGACACCTGCGATATGTTTTCATCACACTGTATTTGAACGTGCAGGTGTTCCTAAAAATGTCAAACTAACAAAATGTACTTCTTAATAACAGTCAATGAGTTCTGGTGAAGCAGTGAGAGCAGAACGAAGTGAACAGGAAGTGGCACAACGAAGACTGTGGCACGGAGATAAAGTTTGGATTGTTAACAGAATCAAAATGATGCATCGCTAATGACTAATTGGACAGTTATTATCCTCAGCAGAGCCACAACATGCAAAATACATGCAGTCAGATGAAGTAAAAATAAAACCTAAGAAAAGATTTCAGGATGCCAAATGCTGCAGAGTTTGAGGCAGAGGGGATGAAACTCTTGGCATCGCCGCTGGTTTTATGCTCCTACCTTTTTGTTTTCGCCGGTGCCAGCAGCTCACTGTGAGCCTTCCCGTCCCGCCTTGGATTGACGTTCCAGTTTGTGGGCAGAGTGTGTGTCTGCAAAGCTAAAACCGTCACTGGCAAGATCTGCCCGCAGATGGCTGCTCTATCTTTCCACTGTTCAGCAAGTTAACAACTCTGCCAAGAACCGTCCTCTCTTTAGACCAGAAAGCACATGAAGGATGAACAAAATGGTTTCGATCTGTGCTTCCACAGTCTCTACATTTTCTGTCTACTATTTCAGCGTCCTGATATCAGTTTTGGATTTTACTCGCTTTTTCTTATTCATCCTAAATTAAAGCTTGCCTTCTAAAGCGTTTTTCAGTCTTTTAACGTTTGGTGGCATTTTTGTTTTTAACCATGTAAGATTTAATTCATCATCTGTATGTCTTCTAGAAAAGGAGTTACATTATTTTGAAAATGATTCACGTACAATATTTGTAACATTAGCAGGCCTTTGAGCTCCTGGAAAAATGATCAAAAAAATAATAAAACCTGTTTGTGCTGAATTTCTGAATGAATCAATTGTGCATTTTAGTCTTTGTAATGACTCAGTTTTCATATTGTTCACTCATTCATTATATACTCTTAAAAGTGAGTCTCGTAAAATTAACATGTTTCCACCACAGCTTGCTGTTGTTGATGCGATTGTTGTTGATTTTGAAAGGCAAAGTCGACCTTACACGACGTAACATTTTGTCCTTTCATTTGGGCAACATTATGACGCCATAGCCAACATGAACAGATGGATCAGAGCTATTGACACCCATAATCCCTCAAAGTCACTGGCTAATAATAAAGACAATCCTTTCACAGTAAAGCGTGCAGCAGCAGTCTGTAGCTCACATACCTGTTTCCTTTTATTCTGCATTACTTGAGACAAAAACTGGTTATAAGACTCAAATCTCAGATCCAGATTGAATCTCAAGTCTTTAGGGAACCAGTCTGAGTTGGGATGGAAATCTGAAACTCGAGTCTCCATCTCTGTCTTGCTAAAGACAAATACATACCACACTGTTCTCATTTTTATTTGCACCCCCCCTATAAAGTAGAAAAAAGCTTGTGATTATATTGTCACAAAATGCGAAAAAGTGGGGTGTAAATACTTCCTTGTTTGTTAGCCAGCTATAACACCATTGAAATACTTTATCTGTTAATATAATCTCCTCACAGCATCACGCGCTGCTAACATGGTGGCTCCTCACCAGCTCTAAACTCCCGTGGTTCTGACAGGGCTGAGCTCGTCTTAATAAGCTCTACTCTAATTGGCCTTAAACTACCCCTGACAGTGAAATCAATACTCTACCTTTGGGCGACATCTGAACTGTTTGTTGCATGCAAAAGTAACGTTTTACTTTTTGTCTTTTGATTCCTTCCTGATCAGGAGCTCCAAGAGGTCTAAAACAGGAAATCTGTCAGTTTTTCTCTGTATTCAGAAAATAATAAAATGTGAGGTTTCATCAGTAGCGGCGCGGTTGTCGCCTCCTCCTGTACTCTCGGCCTTGTAAATGTGCTCAGCAATTACCCTTTACAGTATTGCAGTTATTCTAATTTCGCTTTTTCAAAGAACACAATTTGGGATTTATTTTTAGGCCTATTACCCAACGTTTGACCACACTTTTCCAATTCAAACTGTGCTACCAGATAAAAAATAAACATGTCCGAATATTCATGCCTGCGAACACCGTCGTTCCTTTTCTAGACGTGAGTCAGAGTGCATTTGAAACAGCTGCAAAACAGGATCTGGTTCATGATTTTGTGACCCGCAACATTACAGCAACAAAACAAGCTTTTTGTGTGTGTCGATGGTAAATTGGGTACTTTTAATTATCTGCAACCTCTCCAATTTGATGTTTCGCCAGAATGCTTGCAGATTTTTTTGGTTCTAGCCTACAGAACTGACCTTATCATTTAAAATGTGCTCAAATCAACATGAGGTGGCAACGTTTTTTGCCTTTGTGTGCTTCCAGTAGAGAACGTCTTGCAGGCAGTCTGTGGGGGAAGTGAGCAGACGGGTCGAACTGTGAACTACCTTGACCGGGTCACCCTCTAAAACTCTTCTGCTAAATTTTAAAATATTTCCCCAGGTCACATAGTAGCTCAAGAAATATAGACATATCTAAAATCCACAATATAGATAAGTATGGTTAGCTGAATATTCTGATGCTACAATCAAGTGTTTTGTGTTGGTTGCATTTTTTCTTTAATACAGCCATTTTGTTTTGAGATTTTGGTTGATTGGTACCATCAACCTTGTCATATTTATATTATGTGGGGTGGTAGAGGTGGTGCTCCAGTCAGGTAAGACAAAACTGCACTAAGTGGGCATGGAGGATAAAAAAAAAAAAAGCACCCATCACCCTGAGCAGACCATCGAATCCGTAAAATATGCTGGTGGCAGCTTTACGCCGCAGGGATGTTTTACAACAGGAACAGGGAGACTGGTTGGGATTGATGGGAAGGTAAATTGAGCCAAACACAAGGCAATCCGGAGCGAACACCTGCTAGAGGAAGCTAAAGATCGATCAGAAGTTCATCTTAAGAAAAAGATCAAAGGAACCCAACAAGCCAGAGCTTAGATCAAAGCATCCTCGTTGGAATGACCTCAGTAAAACCCAGCCCTGGATGTTGTTTATGTTCTGTAGCAAAACCTGAACGCTGATGTTCCCAGATGCTGTCAATTCAATCCGACCGCAGCTACTTTGCAAATAAGAACAGTTAGAAATATTTCAATCTCCAGCTGTGCAAAGCTAGTAAGGCCATACCTGAAACCTTCAGCTGCAAATGAAGACAAAAGGTATTGATTGACTCTGCGTGCCAGATTTGTGAATCATGTTTAAATCATACATCCTTTGAATTCACTTCAGTTACATGTTACTTGTTGTTTGTCTGTCATGCTAAAATCTAATGAAGTGAAATGTTTCAAGGGTGTAAATAAACACTCTGTGTTTAACATATAATTTAAAGCGGGTCAAGTAGAACATTCTGATGTGATCAGTTTGGTCTAAGCCATTCACCAGAATTGATGTTGAATAGATAAATAAGAATAAATAATGTTTTTGTTTTTCTTTGTTGTTTAGTGCATAAATTAAACTATAAAACAATCTCGCTATGCTCAACAACTATTTATTGTTACCATAAGTTGATTAAAAGAATGGATTGGATTTTCTTTTGGAAATGTTTAGTTAGCTGGCCACACCAGAATCACCGGAAAACGCCTGACAAAGTATACCCAAATTAACTGATAATAAACTAAGAAGCAAAAATAATCTAAAAATGAGATCTTTCTGCTACTTTGGATCTCTAATCCCCGGGGTCTTTTCCGCCTTCAGCTGCTCAGGCTTGTGCCCAATGATGTAATCAGTAGGTTTTACTTTTAATGAGGTTTTTTTTTTAGGTGTCCGTCTTGTCAATGTAGCTCCGTAGTAGGATAGCCGGTGTAACCCAGGCAATCTCATTATTTGCCAGCTCAAGGTCACTGAACAATCAAGAGATTGACGATGAGCAGGCTTGCTGTTTTTGCCTCAAAGGGATAAACTGGATTAAAGTATTGGGGAGAGCTGGACTGTTAAAGCTTTAGAGATTGCAAAGTCAATCAGCATGTCTCTACATGCCTCCCTTCTTTCAATCTTCCACACGGCAGGATAGGTATATATATATATATATATATATATATATATATGTATATATAACTGTGTGCATTATAATACGAAAAAGTATTCAATCAGTTTTTGCATTTTTATGTGTAAATGTTTCAGATCAACAAACTAATTTAACACCAGAGTAAGAGTAATGAAGTCTTCCAACTATGATTTAATTTATTCAATGAACAAAAGCCAATCTAAATCAACTGGCCTTATGTGAAAAAGTTGTTATCCCATAAACCTATTTTCTGATTGTGGCAGCTGTTGCTGCCAGCAAGTGTTTGCAGTTGTTGGCAATAAGTTTTTTACATCTCTGTGGAGAAATGTTGGCCTCAGCTTTATTGGAGAATTGTTTGAACTAGGCCACATTGGAGGGTTTTTGAGCATGAACACAATGTTTAAGGTCACGCAACAGCATCCCGGGACACAGGTGGACTTGATAGTGTGACTGGGTCATTAACTTGCAACGTAACCCGAGTGAACTTGAGCTTGAATTGATTGCCCGACATTCCTCTACGAGACTTTCTACTAGAAAATAATCTATAGTTTCATCCACTTCCTCTGCTGCAAGTTATCTGAGCCCTGGAGCAGCACAGCAGCTCCCTGCCAACACACTGTCACTGTTTGGCTGATGGGTATGAAGTTCGTTTTGTGATTAAAGCTGTTATTTTTACTTCCAGTAACAAGGTGCACACATTTTCCTAAAAGTGTTGGTATCATTAAGATGATTTTTTTTTTTTTTTTTTGGGTGGGGGGGTTAGCAACTGTTATGCAGACATTTTCCTTTTAATGAGCAATGGTTTTGGCCTTGGAACTCTCCCATGGACGCCATTTTGTTCTGTTCTTATCCCTTTATCATAAGCTCTGGCATTAGCTCAGGCAAGTGAGGCCTGCGGTGCTTTAGATGTTGTTCTTACGTAATATTGGTAATATTAGTAATATTGGTAATACTGGTAATATTTGCAGGGTGGACATTCCTGAAAAGGGTCTCCACGGCTCCATGTTTTCTCCAGTGGTGGATATTGGCTCTCCATCTAATCCTAAACCACTGGAGTCCAAAAGCCTTTGAAAGGACTTTTTTTTCAGAGTGAGCTTTGCTTCTCATCTGTTCTTGGATTTATTTAATTTGAAGCATAATGTGTCCCTTTAAGAGATTTTTCTTAGTTTACTTCAGGGCTCTTTACATTCCAAAGAGCCATTTTTGCCTCGAGTCAAAACACATTTTAAGGGCCCCAAATGTCACATTACATGTACTGTTGATCTGCTATAGGGAATCCATTGTCATTTTTAAACAATCAGCATTTTATTTCTATTTTGGGGTTTAAAATAAACAAAGAACATAAAACTTGCATATAAAACAAAGAGTGAGTGGGATTTTGTCTATGAGATGCTGATACTTGTGGAAAAGGAAGTTAAAAGAAAAGCACATGCTTTTCAGCCCAATTACAAAAAAATTGTAATTGGGTTGAATTACAATTACTTCTGTTATGATTCTGTTGAGGAAATTAATTGTAATTCTTCTGTTAAATGATAAAATGTACCTTTGTGATTATATTTCTATTAAAAAAGACTAGTTAGTTCTTCAGCATTTGTACTGTTCTGATCAGGGTTAAAGTTGAGCAGATTTAATATTTGAAAAAGTGAAATCTAATTATTTTCTTTGCACTTCGTATTTCAGAAACCTGCAGAAAACTCTGCCTAACAAAGTGGTGGGTGAGTGTATTTAGGTGGTTTTACTTTATGTTGACATTTCCTTCATTTTTATATTCCTTTGTAACTGTACCAGCACCGCAGGATCAGAGAGAATCTCCTCATTCACACCAGCTTCACTTATTCAGCTCCTCTCAGTGTCATTACTTTGTGTTCCATCCTGTGTCCCTATAAGCGTTAAGTGTTTGTATCTTTGCCCACCAACTCATCAAAAGAGCAGAAGCACGCTCATGCAAACAGCAGACACTCCCATGGCTCTTTCATCCATCTTTGTGTGTGCTAAGAGCTTTTTTTTTATTATTTATTTATTGGACCACTAAGCTATTTTTCTCCCTCTCTGTTGCTCTCAAATTTCTGATCATTTCAAACATGTTTCAGACTCCAGGTCATGTGCGCCGTCAATACATCGGCACTCTGAAAGTCAATGTGACGTCTGCTAGAGGCAGACTGAACTATGGATGAGAGCTGACGCCAGTGTTTCATGACACTATGCAAAACTCACTTTTTAACCATAATAACGCTTAAAAGTGGAATGATAAGGCACATCAGCCGCATTTTAAAAAGGGACTGTTTTTGTTAGGTACTTTTTCTTGAACCTATATAAAAAGACCACAGACAACGTATATGAATTTTAAAGCCAAGCTTTTGCAA
>CAEFZX010020926.1:0-53119 GCA_903066825.1 Alfaro cultratus | reverse complement strand
TCCATCCATCCATCCATCCATCCATCCATCCATCCATCCATCCATCCATCCATCCATCCATCCATCCATCCATTATCCTCCACGCTTTTCTACAGCCTGTACTACCACCGTTTCAACGTCAGGGGGAGCCATTTTTGCGCATTTCCTCATCACATGGAGAGACGTCCAGAGTGGCGAAGCTTGCCGCAAAGCCCCATCCTCCGGGCATTTCTACAGACCGTGTTTGCTTCATGCTCCAACAACATACGCGCTAAATGAACCGAACCGACCCTCGTCGCGGAAGCAAAGACAAACGGCAAACTGTAAAATAAATAAACATATGACCACATAGCGAAGCTTTTGGGTCAAATAGTTTAACCCCTTATCTGCCGCAGGGGAGGACAGTCGTGGTTGTGTTTTTTGGGGGAAAATGCGTCCAGGTTTCTGTGTTCTTTTCGACGCGGTCGGGACTATAGCCGACTGGCTCGTGGCAGCTAGTTCGGTCCAGCCGCGTTGATGCCGCAGCAGCTCGCGCTCTTCACATCCAGCTCCACCATCACAGGATCAGGAAGACAAAAGGTGAGGCTCGCGCCGCTCTGGTCTCCCGGAAAGAAGAAATAAGCAGCTGAACGAGATTCTGCGCCCGCTTGTGCTTCACTAGGTAGGTGGTATCCCTGTATTCCTGTTCACCCACACTCACACATGCCAGCAAATTCATTATTTGCTGCATTTTTCTCCTCATCTGTGCTTTTGACGGCTCAGTCATTGCGGTAGTTTTAATAATCACAAAGCAGGATGAAGCCAGCTAATCCGGGGTTTCCAACCTTTTTTTTTGTTTTTTTGTCTCATCGACTGGGACAATAAGTAACCTCTCATCATGTTCATGACAGTATTGAACTGACCTACATGTGTTTGCTACAATGTACTCTATATGGAAGTGCTTCGCGTCGCGTCGGGCCGCCGTTTAACGGCCATTTCTCCTGATTTATGCCACGGAGCCGCTGATTTGCACCACGGGTGCAAACTGGGTGATGCGGTAGAAACGCCAACCATCATTTTACCAGATGCATAAGATTTCCCCAATAATGTTGTCTTCAACACACCTTCAGAGATACGTTTCTTTCCATTTACCGCCTTCATAGATCATTTTCATCGCATCAGAAAGTGTTGCTGCATAATATATCAGCCAACACCACGGTCATCCATTTCATCATCACTTATGTGGCTTTCATCGAAAGCAAGTAAAATGTCAGAATGTATTATTTTAGCCACGCAGGTTCATTGTTGCACGCGACTCTTCTTCAAAACGCAACATTTTTCCTGACAGTGAAGCAGCTACTGTTACAGTACACTGACACAATATGCTTCATGTTTATCATGCTTTTCCATATCCCCTGTGTGATGAGGTAATCATACACCAATCGTGCATAACATTATGACCACTGATGTGTGGTGTAAATAACCTTGATTATGGTTGGATATAAGGGTGAACATTTTGTCCTTAAAGTGAATGTGTTGGAAATAGGAGATGTAGGCGAGTGCAACAAATTGAACAAGGGTAAATAAGTGGGTCAGAGCATCTCCGATGCTGCAACTCTGGTTGGGTGTTTCTGTTCTGCAGTGGTGAGCATCTATGGAAAGAACATTGCTTTGAGATTTTGTAGCTAAAATACCTGGATAAGTGAACGTTGCTTCTGATAGAAAAGCATCAGTGATACCCAGTCATTGCAGTTTATTAACGGCTGTAAACCAGTCGTGCTGCCCAAGCCATCCTCTGCTTGCGAGCAAGGTGCATGTGAGCATCAGAACTGAGCCTATCTGTAGAGTCACATTTTCTTTTGTGTCCTGGATGACTGGACACTTTTGTGTTGCTTACTTGGGGAACATATGGCCTTATTATGCAGTATGAGAAGGCAACAAAGCTCCCAATAGCAGTCCGATGCTATAGATGTTCAATGCCCTGCTTTGAACTTTGTCAACATGTTATGTTATCATCACACCATCAATGTAGAATTGAAGCTTCCGTCACACTGACTCTTGCGAGGTGTTAGGAAAAAACACAAGCCACATGGGTCTAACCGTCTAACCAGTGAGAAATGAATGACTTTTATCCAGCTATGAGTTGTATGTGTCAAAATGAAAAGTGTAGAATTTATTCGTTTTGGTTTTTGTTTATATATTTATTAAGAAGCAACAAGTTGCATGGAATTTAAATTAGAATTTTCTAATTCAAATGAGCAGATATCAATTTTGCTGAATTAATCACAAAGTTATGTCAGTTTCACTTTCAGTGTTAGGCAACCAGCAGACCAAGGACAGTGAAGCATTTGAATAAATCAGTATTTTCTTATGCTTCTAAAAATAAAAGGCAGACACACAGTATTATGGTAGGATTCCCTTGATATGTACAATATACCTGAACATTGTTGTAAACCACATACACCATTTCATTGAAGATGTGTTCTCTGATGGTTGTGCCCAGTTTCAACAAAATGTCACAAAATGTTCTCTATCTTAAACTTTTGTTCAGCAAAGCTGTAAAGAGCACAACAACAATTTTGGCCTCAAAACTTTCCAGATCTCAGTCAGATTTACTGTCTGTGGGATGTGCTGGACAAACAGCTCTGATCCATGCTGTCTCCACGGTACAACTCATAGAACTTTTTGCCAGATACCACAGCACATCTTCAGGTGTCTAGAGGAGTTTATTCGAAGAGGCAGTTCTTGTTTTGGCAGCAAATAGGGGAACTAACACGCGACTAGGCAGATGGTCATAATGTTATGCCTGATTGTTGCATTTAGATTTCTGCAGCAAACCGTTTTAGCAGTGAAATTTACATGAGACACATTTCTTAGAATGAGACTAACCGCTGTGTTTTGCGGCTGTGTAAACTCTGAAATGTTCTGCAGCGTCCCAGTGAAGAATCAGGCTGCAGAGTGAAGTCACAGTCTGCAGGCAGCTGCACCAGGATGGCGGCCGTGGTCAACTACTCTCCACCTTGGTGGGTGAATCTGCTTCACCGGTTACCTCACTTTAACCTGGAATTTCAAATGGTGAGCAGTGACTTCAGACCAGAGGACTCAGAGTATCAGAAGGTGAGGAGAAAACACAAGAGACTAATTACTTCACACTCTTGTTTTGTTGTGTAGCACGTTGCGTCACGTTATCGTCCCGCCTCCTGTCACATGCACACGCTGTTAAATTACAGCCGACTGGCTGAGTGGTTTCTGTGGGGATGTGGGTTCCCTCTGCATTGATCAGAGCTTCCTGAAAGGAGATGAATTAAATGTCCATGAAGCAGGCCTCTGAAGCTGTTACCACTCAACCATTTGGATCGATACATAAGTGCAAAACAATTTCTTTATTAAAGGAATAGTCTCATTCCTCACTGGATGTGCAATTGAAATCAGATGTTTACATACACCTAATAAACAGATTGTCTGAAGTTAAATCAGACAAAACTTCTCTTGTTTAGTCAGAATTACCAAAATTATTATTTTGGTAATATTCTAACATTCTGGTTACTACAGACCAGAATGTTAGAATATTTTCTTCGCGGCTGCAGGGGGGAATCTTGTAACTTTCTTTGACTTCAGACGTTTACACATTGTAACAAGTAATACTGGGTTTTAATCAGCTGGACTGATGTAATCAAGTTAACTGAACACATTATCAAATTCAGCTTAATGAAATGTTACGTGAACTTCAACTTCAAAAACAGAAATAATACATTATTTAAACTTAAGAAAATGAGATGCATCTGTGAGGCAGGCATCACAATGTGACGTCATGGTCACATGGTACACTCTTCAAAACACGTTCAGAACATTTCATCGCCTTCTTGTTTCTTGCTGGAGCTCTCATCTGACCTGGAGTAAGTATATTTTAATTTAATTCAATGCTTTTTAGGATTTCTTCTGGCAAACTGTTTGATATAACCAGGTTAGTGGTTTGACCTATCGTCTAATGTGTTTTAATTCCATATTTCATTCTATATTTGTTACATTTTAGGGAAATTAGCTAGTTGGTTAGGAGCCCCCATCTCTTCTGCCAGAAAAAAAGCAAACAGATATTTTTTGTCTACACCTCGAATAAATATTTAAGAAATATTTTTAAAATTCATAAATTATTGAAATGATGTTTTTCCATAGCTTTGAGTTTTAACCCTTTTCTTCATTGCAACCTTTTCCCCTTCCTGCTCTCCTGCAGCCGGCTTGCTGCACTGCCTGCATGCCACAGAGACAGAAGAAGACTGGGAAAGAGGGATCAAGAAAATAAATACTGTAATGTAAGGATGACAGCAAGAGAAGAAAAGTACTATTTTAATATATTTTAAATATTATTTTGACAACAAAGACAATTTAAATCCTTTTGAAAGTATATTTTAATGAGGGTCACAACAGTGGTGGATGTGAATGTTTCAAAAACTCTCGTTAGATTCTTTCCAGCATGTGCTCTATCATATCTGTCACGTGTTCGCTCAACTCTGAAAAGTTCTTTCTTGGGACTCTCGGTTCTCCTCTGGCTCGCTCCACTCTTGTGCTTCTCCAGCATTCAGTTCTTGACCAGCTGTTTGTATCCACGTCTTTGATCTCAAAGTCATTAAAAGTATGAATACATACAGGCAAAATAAAATGTTTTTTTTCTACAAGAAATTAAAAACGTTGTTTCAGTTTTTAATTCAACCATTTATGGTTGAATGGTTTACACTAAACTGACCACATCAACACCCTCACAATGATCACTTTTCACACAGATGAATTAAAAAAAATTTAATTACCTCATCATGTTTCACAACGGTCCGGTAAGGAGTAATTTATCTGATTCAGGTGTGCTGTGGCTAAGTAGCGTTTTAGCCCATGTCAGTAGAGGCCATGTTTTACTGTGGATAATAACACTGCAGAGCTTAAGCCAGCATCTTCACAAGGTCTTTAGCTTTTGTTCTGGGATCGATTTGCACATTTCAGAGCAAAACATGTTCATCTCTGGGACACACAGCTCGTCTTCCTCCTGAATGGTCGGACGGCTGGTCATTCTCATCATGTCTATACTTAAATGTAATTGTTTGAACAGATGGCACCTTCAAGCATCTGTTGTTCCCAGACCATCCCAGATGAAGCAGACTTTTACAGCTCCACAATTCTCTTCCTGATATCTTGGGTGTTTCTCATCTTTCCCATCGTGTCAAACAGCAAAGCAATGTGTGTTCCAGATATGGTTTTAAACTATCCACAGTTGTGACTCCATATGTGTCAGTTAACCTATTCCAAATTTCCAAAGCTATGACATCATCATCTGGACTTTCCCTCATTGTTGAAAGAGATGTTAATCATTCTACATGTGGACTTCTGACATATTGTTTCTCTCACTGTTGTGGCATTTAGAAAATAGAAATAATTTAGGCAATTCTAATTTACCTAAAACAATAAGTGTTGGTTCTGATTGACTTCAGACACTGAGAAAAAAAGGTGTGTGTCTTTTTATTAGGTGAATGTAAACTTCTGATTTCAACTGTACATGGAAATCTATGTATGGCTATTTTTCTTGTCCTTTTGCCCTGCATCTTCTGAGGTTACATGGATTACCCAAGTGGAAGACATTGACCAAAATACAGTCCTGATTGGAGGATAGTACTTTAGAAATGTAGAAGTTCAATTTAATAAAGTCATTTTTCCAGTCAGTATTTAGATGTGACAGAAATATTTCCAGACTTCATTTATTCCTCACTCAACCCTTCCTTCCTTCTTTCTATCATTCTATTCTATTCTTTCTTACTTCATTTCTTCTGACCAATTTTCCTTCATTTCTTCCATCTAACCCTTCTTTATTTTTCTTTATTTCTGACATTTAATTCCTTTCTTCCTCCATTCTATGGTTATTCTCTTTTGTTCATTCCTTTCTTTCTTTGTTTAATCTGTGCTTTCTTTTGTTTGTAGGTACATTCACTCATTTTTCTTTTCCATAGTTTTTTTTGTCACCAAAGCCCTCCTTTCTTTCCTTCCTTTTTTGCTGTTTTAATTCCTATTTGTAATTCCTTTTAATCTTTTCTTAAAGAAAACTGAATCAATCTTTCTTTTGTGTGCGCATGAGTGAGCGTCTGCTGCATGTGTGGAGAGGAGAGCGAGTGTGAAGTTTTCTAAAGGTTTGAATTTCACTTTTTACAGTGTTAAACTTTTTTTTTCACAGTTTTACACATTCTTCTTTCACTGGTGTTTCATGAGTGTTTTTTTCAGTAAGCTTTCAGCTTGGTGCGATGGCTGGGGGACGTTACGGTCCTGAAGGCTTTAGGAGCCTTTCCCATCAGCATGACATTAAAATACCAGTTGGTGTGGATGTTTCGGTTGTGGTTTGACTGCTGTGGTTTGTCGGATGTGAAAGAGTGAAGACAGCTCTCAGGACTAGTATTGCAGTGGTTATGGTTTTGGTCTCTATTGACAAGGTGAACAAGGTAGTTGGAAGGGGTTTTGTTTTCAGAAATACACAAACTACCATCTTCAACCTGATAAACCCATCATAAAAAATGTCCTTGTCTAATTTGCCACCTTTTATCAGCAATGATGGAATTGGAATTGAAACATTATGGTCAGATCACATCAGCAATGAAAGCAAATCAGCGAACATACAGAAGACAGTGTTTATGATTCTAAGAAATGATTATGAGAAACTGAGCATAGTGATGAAATTTAAGGTTGATGGCTTTGATTACACTATTTTGGCAACAACGGAAACTATGAGGTGTTTGGGTCTAAAACCTAAACAGATGCAAAAAGAAAAGAGTGGAAGAGAAAGTGAATCAGATGCTTTAACCGATTCAGAAAGTGATAGATAACCTTCTGGATTATCTATTCCTGATGACCAGTTACTGTCTACAACAGGGGTGGGCAATCCTGGTCCTCGAGGGCCTGTGTCCTGCAACTCTTACATCTTTCCCTGGTCTAACACACTTGAATCCAATAGCTGAATCACATCCTAAGTGCAGTCAAGTTCTCCAGAGTCCTGCTAATGACCTTATTATTTGACTCAGGTGTGTAGAAGTAGAGATACATCTAAAAGTTGCAGGAGACCGGCCCTCCAGGCCTGGAGTTGTCCACCCGTGATCTACAACAAGGGTGCTCAAGTCCAGCCCTGGAGATCTACCGTCCTGCAACTTTTAGATTCATCCTTACGCCAACAGACCTGCTAACGAGCCATTCATTTGATTCAGGTGTGTTGGAGCAGGGAAGAATCTGAGAGTTGCAGGATGGTAGCTCTCGAGGACTGGACTTGAGCTCCCCTGATCTACAACAAATTAGACGTTTATCGGAGTAACTAAAGGAAAACAGAATGTAATTATAGATTTTTTTTTTTCTTGAAAGAAAACTGAGCTAAGTACCTGAGTTCTACCTCAGACCAAATTTCAAATCACAAACAAGCAACTCTTGTATGATAATAATAAAAATTTCTTGAATCCTTAAATAGTTAATGAGACAAAGAACTTCTGATGACTTAAGGGACAATGAAGTATGTAGACTTCAAAAATTGATGCAGAAATTCAGAGCTCAAATTAAATGAGTTACACTGATAAGAGCCTGTATTTTCTTTTTTTTTTAATGGATTTTTTGTGTAAATATGAGTAACTTCAAAATTTTATATTTGAACCTTAATTGTGCAAGGGATGACAAAAAGGACTGTGTATTATGAACTCTTAACATCTAAATGCATTGACATAACTTTTGCTCAATAAACTCTTAGCAGTATTGATAACAAAGTTGACCTTCTTTCTTTCTTTCCCTTTTTTTCTTTTGCATTTTACATATTTTCACATATTATTAGATTAAAAATTGATGGATTAATAAAAAAGAGCTCCTATAATTAGTAACATGAATAAAAGGGAGTTAGTACTTTTCAATTATTCATTGACGAAGTCGTCAAAACTGCTTTAGAGAGCAGTTTTATCTCACACCTTAGACTTCTTTTATTGTCGTTGCACAAAGACACAATAGTGAAATGACAAAAAAACAAAACAAAGAGAAAAATCACAAGTGTGCCTATAAATACATAAATGTACAATAATAATATATTGTTAATAATATATAACTTAGCATTTTCAGACTGTCTTAGTGGGGGTATTATTGGTGGTGAGCAATCTGATGGTAGACTGGATGCCCTGCCATAGTTGTCTGGTGTTGCTGGGATCATGAAAGAAATCTTGGATGGCATGTTTTGCCGTCCTGATGGTATGGTTTAGATTGGCCCTCGCTGATCTAAGTACGGCTCCATCACCAGATTTGAAGGCAGCTTTTCACTCCATCAGTACTGAATACACCTCCTCAGTTTTGTCTGTGTTGGTGTAACCTTCTCCGTACATCTCTGGATGTAATATGACACAGATGCCACATACTGTGTTGGTTGTGTGTAACGGCCTTTCTGAACATGCCCCAGTCTGTGCACTCAAAACAGTCCTGCAGTGCAGACATAGCTCCCGCAGGACACACTCTTACCTTCTTCACCACATGCTTTTCTTTGGTGAGCCAGGGCTGGTATACTGGGATGAGCATAACCAAAAGATAATCTAGTGCAACCCCTGCACTAGGGGCTGGGGGGAGGGGTGTAGACAGCAACAATGACACCAGTGGTGAATTCCCTGGGCAGGTAGAAGGGTCTGCACCCCACAATTCTGAACTTAATGTCCACAGAGCAATGACTGGAGACCAGGGTGGCGTTGTTACACCTTCTGTGTAAATGCAACACCACCACCTCGGGATTTACCAGCAAGAGCATGACTCATGTTAGCCCATCCAGGCTGATAGCGTTATCAGGGACAGATGAGTTTAACAATGTCTCACAGAAAATAAGAATTCAGCAGTTTCTTGTTTCCCTTTTGGTGGTTAAATCCACTTCAAGTTGTCCATTTTGCTTTCAAAGGAGCGTACGTTAGTAAGCAAGATAGAGGGGAGCTGCAATCAGAAAGGGTTAGCTTCTAGCTTATCTGTAAGTCCAACATGACACCGACGCTTTTGTTTTCTCTCAAGCCTCCTCCGGTGTCTCCCTGGCCCTGGGCTGTTGGAAGATTCTGCTGCTATGTATGTAGCTTCATCTAACTGATCCAACTGGCGTAGCAGAGCAGAGTTTTGTAGAGTGGTCCGTGTCTCTGAATGTATGGTGTCCAGATGATGTTGCAACAGAAAATACTGACCTAGCCAACAAATTGTCTGTGTTACCAAGAGCCGAAGCAGCCACAGCCATGGGTGCCACCATGGTAACGGAAAAACCTAAAGCTCATGTTTGATTTTAATCCATTTCCTTATAATTCCTGGACAAGGTGACTACCAGGTCTCTGCACCAGGTCGTTTAGCCTGGGCAGCTCCCACAAAACTGTGACACATCATTTAGAAGCACCCATTTCAGTTGCTGCAGATTGCTGGCATGCTGTGAGAAGAGAGGAGGGAAGTGGGGGCGTGGAAGTTCAAGAGCTCAGAGTGAGAAGGCACCCACAGTCATGAGAACAAGGGGGGGGTAAGATGAGAACTGGAGGGAAACGCAGGCAGAGGGGGAGGAATGAAAAACAAGATAAAAAAGACTAGCTTGAGATGAGAGGAGGGTGAGGAGACTTGATGAGCCATGGGAGGTGCTGCTAAGTTGCCAAATAGCCACTTCCTGTGAGCTATTCAGTGTTTAACTAAGGGCCTTTGTGCATGTTTGTGTCCCTGTGTGTACCCACTGGAATTTTAAGGACCCCCTTTTCAGACTAATTACATACTGACATATTTCAGCAGATGAGGCTGTTTCCATGTCAGTGAGCACCGTGACTGTACGCCCGATTCTTTTTATGTGTGGTACAGTAAGCTATATTCTTACTTACAGTAAGATGGTCTTCTGTGTCAGAGCGTATGTGTCTCTTTGTGTTGTTTATTGATGTGGGGTCACTCAGTTCCCTCAGGGTCTGTGTGTTTTTCACAGGGTGAAGTTGTTAATTTTGGTTAGACTGTGGGAGTGAAAGAGTGTGAGAAGACGAAAAAGAAGGGGGGACCTGACTGGGGGAGGGAGTGTGGCGGTGTGGCAGTTGATAGTTAAAGGATTCTTTCATTATCTTTTTTTCTTTTACTTTTTCACTGGGCCAGCCCTTAGAGAGCCTCAGTATATCTTTCTCAAAGGTTTTCATGCATCCACTCAGCACTCAAACAAAGGCCTACTCAGTGTCCTCTGTCCACCTTATCCATCACCATATCACAACATGACACATTCTAAATGAACAGAGAACATCTTCAGTATAGGTTCTTTTCTTTCTGGTTCACTCAGATTCGTTTTGTTTCCCTCACACTTTACTTTATGCTCCATGTTAGGAAAAAAAATCCAAACCCCTTGAACTTTTTCACAAATTTCAATGGATTTTCTTGTGATCTTATTTGACAGACTAAAACAAATTAATTATAAATAGAAAAGAAACATGTTTTTTGTCATTTTTTTAAACAAGAATTGTCTATAAAGTGTATTCTGAGTATACAGTTGTGATGCAGGATACTGAAGTATTTCTCTAACAGTTTTGCTTGTGCAGAGACTGAAATTATTCTCCATATTGTTTGCAAAATAGCACAAAGTCAACCATTTCGCATGTAAAGTGAGAAAACAGCCATTTTAATGTTTATTCATAGACCCTCAACTAAATGTCCTCCGTATTTCAGAGTGATGAAACATTAATCTATAATAACGTTTCACATCTTTTTATTCCTGGAGTGCTGAAATAGGAACTGTTATCCAGAGGCTGTTGAAGCTCCAGCACACAGGCCCTGCATCTATGTTTCTGCGTTTGCGTTCATCTATTTGAATTGCACAGTCAGCTATAGTTAAACAGCTGCAGACCATTAAAGTGGAACCATGTGATCCAAAATAACATATTCCCAGCTGTGGAGAGCAAAGTCGGTAATTATAGTTTTAGCTTGTAGGCTACAGTTTACATAGTGGGAGAAATGGTCTCATTGCTCTTTGAAAAGGACAGACAAAAGACTTTCTTTTAGATCCTGAATGTGGCTGCTCTTTGAACTTACAGAAGAACTAAATACAGCCAGAATACGCTTGAGGTCAGTCACTGCCTAGGGGTGGAAAAAGTTGTGTAGAGGTCCTGCATGAGTCCAATCTACAGATGATAACACAGATAGCACAGTCTGGCAGAGCAAGGGCGACTCACAGAAGTGGAAGTGATTGATCTTGTCAGCAACACACGCACACACACACACACACACACACACACACACACACACACACACTTCACATGGGCAGATTGAAAGTAGATCACTGTGCCTTGGTGTTTGTTGTGCTGGCCCCTCCTCCACCTGGCAAGCTGATCTCTGGTAGGGTTAATGCTCACTCTCACATGGTGACATCAAAGTGGGCAGACTCATTTATAGCCAAGCTCACCATGCTTATTAGCATCTAATTGAGCCTCGCCTAATCTGCTCTGACGGTTTGTCAGCCCCACAGTTAATCTAGGCACTGTCAAACCGACTGAGAGGAGGATGAGGCTGTTGCAGAGAGTTGGCCACCACTGAGGTTTTAATTAAAATTTAAGGTTCGTGGTTACTTACTGTTAAATTTTAAGAAGTTAAGCCCAAGTAGGGAATGTTGTGTCTTTTTAAAAAAAATTATGAAGTATAACATTTCTGTTTAGTTCTGTGAAAGCTTTATTAGTTTTGTTCGTTCTATTATAATTGTGTTTTAGACTCAAGAAGCCAAACAGTGTGTAGCTGGTGCTAAGCATAGCTTTACCAAAGCACAAGATGATAACACAAGATACCAGAGACAGACATGTTCCCTCTCCTGCCCCATCAGGGTCTTTTCCTGATCTACCTTGGTCATCGTCTTCAACATGGCAGAGAAGAGTCAGTAAACCAAGGGTGAACAAAACTCGTTAGTAAAAATTTATTATGTTAGCAACAAGCTGTGCTATCAGTACTTTAGTGTTCATTAACAAAAGCTATGATGATGGGACAGTGCATATTTACCATGTTGTAGAGATTACACCTGTCATCATCTACACATGTGTTAGCATTGTTCTTATAAGCATGAATATGACTCCCAGCCCACTAAACCTGGTGTGGAAGTTAACTTCTTTCAGACTGGAGAAATTTACAGTCAATACAAAAAGCCTCCCAGACTCTGGAATTGCAGGAAACTCTAGGAAGATCTTGAAGACATTGTCAGATTGTGTTACTCTCTGGGGGCCCCTACAATTGCATTGCTGCCGTTTCAGGATGATGATGCAGGAGATCTTTGTCTGCTGTAAATAGTCTCTCGGATGAAATGTTGGAACCCTCCTGTGTCTGCATGGCTTTGCCCTGCAATGGCAACTCCAGAAGGGATAGGAAAATTAGCATATCAGTATATTGATAAGCATTAAAAAAAGATTACAGCACATCTTTTCACATATACTTCCATGTGTCCTTTGTCTTCTAAACTCACTTCTCTCTGGGACAATTGTTACTGTAACGGGGCAGTCTCCCCTACTTTGTTCTTCACTTCAAAGCTTTTGGAGGTTGAGTGATCTGTGCGGATGGCATTTATCTCATGCAGCTCTTGAACAGTTTCACTTCCTTTCCCTCCATGGAGGTGTGATTATTTGATGAGGTATAAATGCAGTACAATGCATCATTATGTGCTGCTTATGTTTTGTATGCATCAAAGATTCACTAGATAACCACAATTTCCAAACTATAAACGGCTGAAGAGAGGAACTCCACTTGCTTGTGCATTTCTCTGCTCAGTTATCTGGCCTGCCTGTGGATCTGTTTTCTGCCCATATCAGTTAACAGACTTCCTGTGTTGTGTATCCACATCCTAAATGCTCCTTTTCCCATTGGTAAAGACCAGTGTGGAACTGTGGATTATTTTGTGGACTTTGTGTATCAGGCCAAGATGTGGTGAAAAAGTGGAGCATGTGTGCTTCCAGCCTGATGTTTCAATATTGAGATTTTAGTTTTTTGATAAGTGTGCAGCCATAAACGCCTCATTTACATTATGTTCTGAGGACTGCTGCGGAACCTCAGAGAACCGACAAAAGCAGTGGAAATTTGTTGTGCAGTGGAGCCGGACGTAGTGTAAATTAGGGGGAAGTCTTGACACAGAGTTTTTGTGTCTAAGCATTGTAATAGAAAGTTAACTGGCAGGAAAAAAATGTAGGGGGGAAATGTGCACTAGCAACAGGGATAACAGCAAACAGTAAAGCAAAGCCCACTCAAACATTTCAGGGAGATTCACAAGCAGCGGACTGCAGCTGGAGCAAGAGCTGCAAGAGGTATTACACACAGAATCTAGGATGACTGTTACTGTAACAGGACGACTGTTGCTGTAATAGGGCAGTTGCTACTGTAACGGAACAGGAGAACTGTTTGGATTTTTGAAAGTAAGACAAACAGAAACAGTTTGAAACATTTAGAGCTCCTTGATTCTTATGTTGCTCTTCAATTTGAGCAGTTCTCTTAAACTTGTATGTAATTTGTTAGATGCGTTAACTAGTCTTTCATGTGGGTCATTGTGTTGCCTTTGAATGTTTTTGAATCAGTTTTCATTGCCTGTGTTGTTGGCTTACAGCATCCTAGCCACTCTCAAAGTTAGCTATGTTAGCTCTGGGTGTTAGTGTGGTCTGTTCTGTTGAGGGTATGGGTTTCTTTTCTTTTTCTTAGTGGAGTTTCCAGTCACAGTTTACTGCTGCATATAGATTAGCATTCATTCCTTCAATTTATATGAAGTGTGAAATGTTGCTGCTCATATTCGCTGACAGGCTTCCTGTATTCAATACCCACATCCAAAATGGTCCTCTTTAAATCTGGAACAGGATTCTTATATGTGCTAACTGCATTAGCCAATAATTTCTTTCTTTCCCCTCCTTCTCTTTAGTCTATTTTGCTCATCGGTGCTATGGCCGTGCTGTGTTTGGGCCTGGACCTCATTTTCCTCCTCATCTACTCCTTCTGGCTTTGCTGCCGAAGATGCAAGAAGGAAGACTCTTCACACTCTCATTCTCACTCCCAGCAGCCCAGTGCTGACTGCTGCTGCACCGCCTGGTGCGTCATCATCGCCACGCTCGTCTGCAGGTGAGAGGCAAAATGACTGTCTACAAAAGCCCAAAAACCCTTGCTTTCATCTCATCTACATTCAGAACCAACTTCAAAGTATGCAAACGAGTTTTCTTCCATATTAAAGGAAGAAAAATAACAAAAAGCAAACAGCCGTAAAAGTAAATATAGGACTGAAATACAACTTGATATTAGTCAAAACATTTAGAAAAAAAATACCTTATTTACAAACTGATTAAGAGTGGCCTTAAATATATTAAATATTTAGAAGACGTCCTGCCCAAAGTGGAGGAGTTTAAGTATGTCACCCACAAGATCCAATCTCTATGTTGCAAAGGTTCTTATTTTTTGGAGACAATATTTGCCACATTAATCACTGAGAACAAGAAAAGGTGCAGAACATGGAGCCAAAATAGAACAGAGAGCCACAGACGATGACAAATAGGGAAGAAAATCAAAGGAAACAGTAATTAAAGTTTTCAACAAATGTAAGAATGTGACCAGAGTTATAGTTAATCTTCCAAGTGGCACAATTTCTTCCTGGATAGTTTTCCATGGTTACAAATGTGTTGTTCTTTCAAGCCCTTTGTTATTAGGTAGAAGTGATAAAGCAGAGAAACCAAACAGATAAGGACAAAACAGAGAACAGCTACAGTGGCAAGGAAGACATGAAAAGACAACAAATAAGCAAACAATGGTGCAGACAAGGATGCTGGACAGTTTATGAATATGAATTTATTCCTCTTTTAGTTACTGTCATCTCCTTTCTGCTTCTAAGCTCGAGACTTTTCCTCCCTTCCCGCTTCTCCATCTCTTTCAGCCTTTTTTATTTTACCTCTCCATTTCGGCCCTCTCCTTGGCTGAGAAAGGTTGTCATGGAGACAGTAGCAGATTTGATGCAGAGATGAGAAATGAATTATACAGTCATGTAAGCTTTCTGTGTAGCTGTGTGTGGCAGAGGAAGAGAGATCTTTTTAGATTTTGAATACTTTGTGATTTTACTTGATATCCTAACTGAGAATCGAATTTAGATCAGAACATTTATGCTTTACTGCATTTTTTTTTTGCCCACTTGTGTGTGCTTGTGAGTCTTTGTCTTAATCTTATTTTGGTCTCTGGGTCAACAACATGTGGACTTCTTTCAGTTGTTTTCCAGTGTGTTCTTACTGGACTACAAAAGGTAGAAAGGGCAAGGTCACATTAAAACATATACAGCAATAGGAAGCAATTGTCTTTTGGCCAGAAAATGTATATTTTAAACGGGCGGTGTTATGTTAAACATACTTTTTTGAGCTTTACATCTTGTTATGATGTTATCTCATCAAAAACATACCTGGAGTGTTGGCTTAATTCTTAAATGCGTTTCTGAGAAATCCTTTAACCTCCAACCATTCAGCTCTGCAAACCTCCTGGGCGGACCTAGCCCCGTCTTCGAGGACCAAGCTCCTCCTCAGAGCTGTAGTTTCCAACCTACCAAGCTACCGCCTTATAGAGCATCCCTCCCCACTCAGCTCCTTCAGACTAGCCAGCAGCAATTAGCAAACACCTGGTGGAACTGTTCTTCTGCTGAGTTCATAATAGGGGCTACTTCCCAGTGAATTCTGGTAAAAATATTAAGTTAAAGCGCTAATAGTCATGTTGTCATGACTTCCTGAAGGCGGAGTTTCACAAAAACAGGAGTTTTTAAAGAGACAGAGGTCCAATTTCAAGGCGTTAAATTACAAAGTCAAACTTCTTTTAAGACATATTTGATACAGTAATTTTCTAACACATGCAGGTAACATAGTTACTTGATCTAGCTATGAAATGGCACTATGTGCCTAGAAAATACATAATGCTGCCCCTTGAAAGCATTCACGGGGATTCTTATTAAAACCCACGGTTGTTTGATTGGGTTTTGTTTAATCCTGTGTTAGTTCAGTTCTTCTTAGTGTTTCTAGTTATGTTTATTTTGTATAGTTATACAAAATCACTGTAATAGTCTAGTTATTCTTTAGTGTCAGATTTAATTTCTGTTCCCCTGGTATTCTCCCTCGCCCCTGTGCCACTTGTATCTCTCCCTCCACACACACACACACGCACACACACATGCACACACACGCGCGTGCACACACACACATATTTATATAAGTACACTGGGGGAAACTCTGCCAATAGCTCATGTGTTTAACATGCACAGAGGGCAAACAGATACATGATGATATGTGCATTGTAAAGACAGATGTATAATGGAGCTAATAAATATGTAATAGGCCTGAATGAATTGTCTGAACAATGGTAATGTATCTCTTCAAATCTGTCTAGTGCTTGCATGCAGACAGCAGCAGTGTCAGAGTGTACAGTAGACTTATGTACATAAAGCACACAAAAGGAGGGCAGAGTCAGAGAGTACACATGCAAGTTTTCAGTGGGTGTTGGTTGGGGGGGTATGAAAGGATATTGGGGTTAAAGGAGGCAGCATGGTGGAGGAATGGATTAGCTACAGCAGAAAAATAGAAAAACATTTTTCTATTGTTTAGGATGTTGGATAAAGTCTTTATGAGTGAAGAGCCTCAAATATTGTAGCCTGTGTGCTGAATGACTGTGGGCAGAGAGCCCTGCAGGGAGATCGCATTATTTGTGGTCTGGTGACCCAATTATTGTGTAGACTGTGTGTGCGTGCGTGTGTGTACATGAATCCTCTCTGGTAGTCCTGCGTTTGCCTAAGCATGAGGGTGAGATCTGAGAACTCAGTGCTGCCTTCTGGTGTTGAGGCAAGGCAAGGTGCAGATGAACTGCAGCCAACAACTTACTGTGTCCTTCAGTTTTTCAGGATGATGTAATGCTGCTCAGAAGGTGAATTGTAAAAAAAAAAAAAATAGAAGTTTTGTTTTTTTTAGTTTGTCTATTGGTATGAAAAGTTTGTATTAAGTCATTCATGTATTGGTTCCCATGTTTCTTCCAGTGCTGGAATCGCTGTTGGATTCTATGGAAACGGGGAGTCAAGTGATGGAGCCAGTCGCCTGGCGTACTCCCTTCGTCATGCCAACCGCACTGTTTCTGGAGTGGAGAAACTGGTGAGCCTACAATAGCACTAAATATCCATCCATCCATCCATTTTCTGTGCACCCTTGTCCCTAATGGGGTCGGGAGTTGCTGGTGTCTATCTCCAGCTGCGTTCCGGGCGAGAGGCNCACACACACACACACCTAGGGACAATTTAGAAAGACCAATTAACCTGACAGTCATGTTTTTGGACTGTGGGAGGAAGCCGGAGTACCCAGAGAAAACCCACGCATGCACAGGGAGAACATTCAAACTCCGTGCAGAAAGACCCTGGGCCGGGAATTGAACCCAGAACCTTCTTGCTGCAAGGCAACAGTGCTACCAACTGCGCCATTGTGCAGCCCCTTAGCACTAAATATGTTACTCTAAAATATGAATAGAAGTACACTTGAGTGAATGTTATTTCATTTTGTTTCTAGGTGTCAGACAATACCCTAGCCTTAAACCAGACAGTGGAGGAGAACTTGGCCCAGTTAGAGACAACCTTCCAGGATCAGACGGACTATGTGGCCATCATCCAGAAGCTGCAAGGACAGCTAGACGAGCTGGTGAGGCTGATGGTGGACGTCCCCTTCTGGTCCAACACGGACATCTCTCTGGAAGACTTAGCCCAAAAAACCGAGGCCTTTGACTTTTACAGGTCAGTAATAAAACAGTTAGAAATCCAGTCCTATCTTTCACATATTTGTGAAAGATAGGACTTCTAAAGTTAAATACTTTGTATTTATTTAAGATAAGAAACACCATGTCAACAAGACTTAATTTACTTTATTGATAATAACAAAACACACCCTAATCAGGCATGAAATTATGACCTCCTTCCTTTGTGAGCTTAATTCAGTGATGTGGTCAGTTAATTTGACAGGCGCACTTAGGAACAACTTACTTTTAATCAACCAAAGATAGTCTCTGACAAACATTAAGCACTTTCAGAAATGTTCTATACAAAATGTGCAGGGTGACTTCTGCTGTCTCTGATATCTGATTTCTGTCCTTTTTTCCCAGCCATGAGTTCTGCCACAGCTGTCTTCTCTCCCTTTTTCCAGCACTCAATTCTGAGAAGAACTTTTTTTTATGTTTTATTTTTTAACTCAACGGGACCGTTGGGTCTGGACCGAGCACGGCAGTTTACCTGCCTGACCAAAACAAGTTGTTTATGTATTTTTTTAATTCATTGTCTTGCTATATTGAAAATGCGTCCATTTAAATAAAATTTTCTTTATAAGGTCTTATAGAGATTTGGTCTACACAATCTGGTTAATAATACCATAAAAGTCTAGTAAAATAATTCTACTGTGAGAATCAAATTCAGCTTTGGCCTCTTGAACAGTTTTACTTCAGAAATATACGCAGAGCAGGGCTGTGCCTGGTCTCTGTTACTCTTCGCACTGTACCTTGAACTACTAGCATAGCATGTAAGACAAAGTGAGAATATAAAGGTCGTATTTCTTGCCTGATTAATGTAAATGAGAAGCTCGTGTTTTAGGTTTTGAAATGCTTTTTGAGGATTAATGCGTTCCTTTTTGTATTCTTGTAGGTGGTTGGGTTACCTTGGTCTGCTGCTGTTTGATGTTCTCATTTGTCTGCTGGTGCTCTTTGGGCTCATTCGCAACTCTCGGGGTACTCTGATTGGGTACGGTCTGTTACATCATCACCCCCAAGCTGCTCTGATTGGACTGATTCAAGTCCTGCTTGTTCTCTGAAATGTATAAATCATGATGTGGCATGGCCATCAAGTTTATTATCGGTTTTTCAGAGAGTTTCTTTTTCCTTCCGTCCTCCAGAGTGTGCTTCCTTGGGGTTTTGACTCTGATAATCAGCTGGGGTTCTCTGGGTCTTGAGCTGGGTGTCGCTGCTGTAAGTTAACCATGGCAACATAGTTGAGCTCTCTGTCTCTACAGTGATGTAATCCCTACTGCTGGATGTCTGATTTGTGTTTGGCTCTCCCACAGTCGGCCAGTGACTTCTGCGTCTCTCCAGATTCCTACATAACCAGTGTAACCAAAGACAATGCAGTCATCGATCAAGGTACGTACACCGAAACAATACAACCGTGCTGATTTCCAGCAGGTAGTTTATGCATTATGAACACTGTTGTCCATTTTGATTGACAAAGAAGCGAAGACATGTCAGCTTGACTTCTGGCAGCTGAAGCTGCTATGGCTTCTATTTTTAGAAAATGGTTCATTTCTTTGTGTGTGGCTAAGCACATCCAGTGGGATTTTGTTTGATTGACAATCTGGTATCTAAAAGCTCATATTGTCTCTCAATGCATTTTGCTGTGCATCAAAAGCCATGTCTCGCTTCTGCTTGTCTTAAAGGCATCACAGAAAGAAACCAGAGCATAGTTTTGTTTCTTTTTTATTTTGCAATCTGAGCTAATTTCTTCCCTCCCCTTTTTGTCATATTTTTGCTTAGTTCAGCTCCATCTTTCCACACAGTCCTGTTGTCTACAGAGTTTTCCACTCTTATCTACTTGCTGTAGAACTCAGCTGTTGCCCGTATCTAATGCCTGTTTAAAATACTGTGCCTTTTATTTGGTCTACAACTGAATCACAATAAAGAAAAATGAGCTTTTTTGACAAAGCAATTTTCTAAAAAAAAACAAAAAAAAAACAACTTTTAATGTTCCAGTCAAAAATTATTTTGACAAGATGAAAATTAAATAAAATATAATATGTTACTTTTATATTATATTAATTGAAATCTGTTTTCACTTTGATATTAATGGGGATTTCTGTAAATCTTATCAAAAAGCCTAATTTTCTTAATGATGATTATAAAAGCAACATTTTTATGTTGCTAAAATGCAAATAAAGACTCTCACTCACCAATATTTTGGTATAACCATAAACATGCCTCAGCAGGAACAAGCAGGCCATGTAAAATTCTTTACCTTTTTTTTAATTATAAAACTACTTAATCCAAATGGATTGGATATTTTTATACTAACATGCATCTTTGAATGCCTTGCCAGATATCCTGCAGTACTACCTGAGGTGCAGCTCTGGAAAAGTGAACCCGTTCCAGCAGGTAAAAATGTCTCGCATTGTTCTGGCTTTTCCTAATCAGTTTCACAGTAACATGTTTTCTCTGATGTCTTTCCTGTTGAAAAACTTCCTTGTTTGTTTCGCAGAGGCTGTCAGGGAGTCACAAAGCTTTGGTGGAGATGCAGGATGATGTGGCAGAACTACTGAGATCAGCAACACGTGATTATGCCACTGCCAAGGTGCATTTGCTTACAGTGCAACTACCTGTTGGCTTTACACTGATATGCATTTGTAGTAGAAATGTATTCCCATCCCCTGAACGACAACCACAGACTACCATATAGATTCTATGTCATAGATCAACACAAAGGAGGGATTTTCCCCCCTTTCTTTAAAAAATCTTCTATCTGAAAGGTTAGGTGTGTATTTGTTTTCAGAGCTCATCTGATTCTGATATCACTAAGTAAAATCCAGTACAGCTAAATGGCCTTATGTGACCTGGAGGCCTCAGAGAGTTGTTAGAGAACATTAGCAAATACACAGCATTATTAAGAGCAAGAAGACAGATCAGGGAGAACATTAAGGGGAGGTTACAGGCCATGCAAGGAGGACAGTATTTAAGGAAACAGTTCAGAACCCATTGGTGGTTTTGGAGGAGCTGCAAGGATTCACAACTCAGGATGGAGGATTTGTTTAAAGGGCCACCAGTTTTCATGCTCTATTTAAGGAAGGATGTTTCCTTCCTTTTGTTCTTTGAAAGGAGCTCTTTGAGAGAGCTCCTTTCAAAGAAGGAGCTCTGGTCAGATGAGACCAAGATGAAACTTTGTTTAGGTTTAGATAGATAAAACAGATTTTTATTTGGAAACATGAAAATCTCTTGTGATTTTCTGCTATGTAAAATGGTAGAAATTGGAACAACAGAGAGATATTTTCCACTTTCCTGTTGTTATATCCTTAAAAATCCCACTACAGTATGTTGAAGGTTGTGTTTATAAATGAACAATTTTCTAAAGTTCAAGAAGTTCTGGAACATGAACATAAAGCAGAATGTCTGTTCAGTATAAAACACATTGACTCTGTGTGCAGGAGAGTCTGGAGCAAATCCAATCAGTTCTCAACTCCACTGAGGTTGGTCTCCACCAGCTGACCGCCTTGGTTGACTGTCGCAGCCTACACATGGTGAGTCACTGTTTGCTTTGTTTGATGACAGAAATTCGATCCGCGCTTCCCAGCTGATGTTTCTTCTCTGATCTCCTCTTCTTTAAAGGACTACGTCCAGGCTTTGACTGGGCTGTGCTATGATGGGGTAGAAGGTCTTATCTACCTGGTTCTGTTCTCCTTTGTCACCGCTCTGATGTTCTCTTCTATTGTGTGCAGTGTGCCACATACCTGGCCAAGGAAGAGGTAACACACACATGCTCCTCCAAAGTTCCTCTCATGCTGGTATGCGACTTTTCCATTCGTGGCTTGGCTCATTCTGCAAAGAAAGTCTGAGTAAACTAGGATGACAAACATAAAACCTTTCTTTGCAAAAGTCTTTAGTCCAAACATTTTATCAACTTGAGAAAGTATTGGGAAATAAGCAGCTGATCACATCCACCCTGAAGAGATTCCGTCTTCAGTAGGACAGTAGAGTTGAGTCAAGGCAAATGATGAAATGGAAAACCCACATACAGACCACATACTACTCTTCACATCCCTAAATCCTTGTCTTTTGACTAACCTGTTCGCTAATTATTCACGCATTATCAGCTCCAGTGAATAATTCTAATGCCTGATAGAAAACAACGCAAAAAGCCTTAAACAGAACCTCCTTAGACTCCATGCATGTCATTGCTTTTGGGTGTATCTGCCTCCCAAACTGTTGAATTCTTCATACCTCCCTCTGCCTGTCTCTGCATCCATGCAGTTGTTTCTTATTTTACTGTCTGCCCTCATTGCTGCCAGTTTGACTGATGGTTTGTTTGTCTGTTTGCACAACTCTCATTTTCTTTTGACTTGGAGCACCCATGTTGTGTTGAACAGGATGCCACCACATTTTTTTCTCCCCCTTTGCCCCACTTCTTCCTTCTGTTCCTTCCCCGACTCTCTCCCCCTGTCCTGATTTGGAAATGCTTCGGGCTTCAGCAAATGACGGTGCATATTGAGATAACTGAAGAATCATATGATCAAATAATAATAATTCAGCATCACAATCGGTGCAATAGATGTAAGCTTTGAATGCAGGGATGGATTGTTCCTATTACAACAGAGCTGTGCCATAGTGGTGTTTTTATGGTTTTCTGTTGGGTTTGGATCAAAGCAAATCCAAGCATATGGCCCAACAGGAATAAGGAGAAGTTCATATCTGACCCTCACTGGGTTCATTAATGTACCAGTGAGCAGGCTCCATTGTCCATTTTATTGAAAGGGCAAAATACCGCCATCTGGTGGCAAGATATCTCACTGTCCTTATTTTCTGCATTGGTTCATCCAAATAGGGTTCCCTCTCTTTTTACCTCTTTATCACCTGGGATAATAGTGTCAATATGTAAACAGCAGATACAAAAGTACTAAAAAGACTAAGAAAGAGTTTTTGATGTCAGTGTGAAATTTTGTGTTTACATGTCGCGTCCAGCACTGCAGCCAGAGATCCAACTTCCAAATCAGCACATACTTTTTTAAAGCCTCATTTTGTTCCGTTGCTGGTCGTTTTACATTTAACCATTTTTATGTCTGAAGGTAGTTTGCTCAGTTCAGTCATATTACCTCTTTTTGCCCCAATACTTTTCTTTATATTTTTTTTTTTAGCATATTTGTTCAGTTTATCAGTTTTTTAACATATTAAAAATAAACAAATTTCTTGTTATCAGGGCTGGGTGATATTGCCTAATAATTGCTACTATGCATTAGGGATTTATAGTGATATATACAGGGTTCCTATACAAATGTGAAAATGTAGAAAATTTGAATTGATATTTTCTCATTTCTGTGTGTAAAGGCTAAAACTCAGAAGGCTTGTTAGATCATCTTTAATTTAGATGATCATTCAAATTCCACTGTATCATTTTTAGATAATTAATTTGCATATTATGGAATGAAATAAGTGTTTGATATGGTACTGAAACCTTTGATTACAGTTGCAGGGCTCAGATGTTTCCCATAGATCTTGATCAGATCTGTCAGTTTTCAACATGGCGTTTCAACTCCCTCCAAAGTCTTTCTGTTGAGTTCAAATACGAAGACTGTCTAAGCCGCTCCAGGACACTGAAGTACTTTGTAGTTTCTCTGGCTGTATGTTTGGGGTCATCGTCATGCTGGAAGAACCAGACACGACTTGTCTTCAATGCAAGTCGTTGCCTAGCAACATGAGGCTGTTCCCTAACATCTATTTGCCTTTTGTCCTTCTGTAGCCCCTCCCCTACAGAGGGTCTACAGAGGTTAAGGTCTTATTGTTTGAGAGTGTGGAAAGATGTCTTCTATACTAGTATTTAGTTCAAACAGGCCCTGAGTGCAGGGAGGGACAGATGTCTTGCTGGTTGGTAAATGATCAAATACTTATTTCATGAAATAAGTTAATTAATCACTTAGAAATTGTATTTTATTTTTTTCCACTTTTCTTAGATTCTGTCTCACTGTTGAGGTCTGTCTATGTACGAAGAAAGTAAATTTTTGTAAGTGGGAAAACTTGAAAAATTAGCAGTGTATGAAATACTGCTGGACGGTGCCAAGCACAAAACTGACTGTTTACCAGCAATTTGAGTGGAAACATTGTGCTATGTATACATTCATGGTTATTTGTCTACAGTAGATGTAGAAAATATATGACTGAGGACTTTATTAAACGATTAACATTAACATGTGAATGACTGAATGTACTTTAAGGTGCTTTCAAGTCCTCTGGGCTTGACAAAGTGCAGGTCATTTCCCATTATTTGACCCCTTTATTGATTTCTTCTGTTTGAAACAGCAACACACACAAGCATGATTGACAGTGCTAAGACTCTCTTCCTGGCTCTGATTGGTTGTTTATGACTGAGTTGTGTATCCCAGCACTTTGAGCACTAGGAGAAGGCAGAAGTGCTCAATTTAAAAAAAAATTCTTTCACAGATTACGTTGGTCAACAGCCAAAAAGTGATCTTGGGTTTTTCAATTGTTTTAGGGTCATTTTGATGAGCTGAATCCAAAAGTCACGCTGGTTTTGTTCAATCGGGTCAACCTTCTGAACTATGGAGCAACATGAGCATCAAAATGCATGACTTGCTCTCTCATCTGGATCGTTTTCCTGAGAATCTGGACCAATGAGTGATGAGCAGGAGGAGAGATTCCATCAGGACAGAAAAGAAACGGAGAATTTTACACAATGAAGAAAAAACTGTTCAATTCACATGTACTTACCTTTATTAGTGTTTATTATTCAATTTACAGAAATACTAGCTTGTAACAGTTAATTAATACACTCTGCTAGAAAACTTTCTTTTTTCTCTTAAAACTTTTTTTGGATGAGAAATATTAACATAAATTAACTGATAATGTCACAAAAATTTAATCAATTCTGTCAGGAGGTCAGATTTCTCTAAATCACATTAGAATAAAAACTTGACCAGATTGAGTAAAATGGATGTCATTTGTGGATTCAGCTGTGGAAAATAGTCCTAATTCAGTTGAAAAAACAAGGACAACTTCCAAAAATATCTTTTTGTAACCCAGTGTTATCTGTCTTATTGTCTTATTCTATACCATTGCAACATAGTGACAGTTTTAACAAATATGTAAAAAGCTGATTTTTAAAAAAAATAAGAGTTACATACTGCAGGTTTAAGACTGAACACTTGGTAACTAATTTTTAGAGGGATTTTATTTTGCTTTGTTGTCTCCAAGATCCTCTGGGGGAAAAGAAGGATGAAGTTACTGAAGCATTTAGGAAAATATTCAGTTCAAATCTTCTATCAAGCGAGATGCCATTCATTGCATTTCTGAGGTCTCAAGATGAACAAAACTCTCCATGCTGTATGAAATATCGCCCAGCCCTACTTGACATTTAATTCTGCTTTGACTTATTTGCTTTTAAATAACAACAGCAAAACATCTATCTCAATAATAGATGCATAAAAACAATGACTGCATGGTTATCTTTAAGGATAATGTGTTTATACAGTGCGCATAAATTAAAGCGTTCAAAAATGAAAAATGCAGCTTCCTGTTTCAGGCCTTTGTATTTGCAGTAGATGTTGTCTGTAGATGAATGCTGTCAATGACCCGTTTCTACTCATTCAGCTGCTGGAGGCATGCCCTGGGCTGGGTGTTTCGTTTATTTTTGGAGACCTCCAATAATCCTCCCCTCTCCCCTAACCTCATCTTCAGTCACTTGTTTATACTCTGTTGTCTCTCTCGGATCTCCCTCCCCTCTACCTTCTTTCCTTCTCACCCATCATGCCCTCTCATGCCCTGCTCTTAATCTGACCGGTTGAAGGATGGATGACGAGGACGGAGAAGACGAGTCGGGTGCCTCTCGCGGTGTGCACGATAACCTGTACCGTGTTCACATGCCCAGTCTCTACAGCTGTGGCTCCAGCTATGGCAGCGAAGCTAGCCTGCCTGCCACAGCCCACACTGTCAGCAATGCCCCCGTCACTGAATACATGTGAGTTAGCACCAGCCGCTAGCCAGAGGCTACCAGAATCAATACACATGCAGGCTATAGGCAGCTGATGGTAGCCTTGTGTGGCCCAGAGTACACAACCTAGACATATTCACAGTGTAGTCATGTGCTCTGTGATCCTCATTAGATCGCCTGTTGGAGTGATAGGAAAACTCCTGCTGCCTCTTTTAGCCGACCTGCCTGTTTATCCCCACAATGTTTTCAGAAATCAGATAAATACAGCAAAGACATGTTAGTGGCCCAGTAACATGAGCTAATAATGTCACCATGCATGCATGTGGTTGCCACAGGACTGACTTCCTTGCTCAGAACAGAACAACTCTTAAAAAATCTTTAATGTTGTGATGCTGCTTGTTACATTTTAATTTTATCAAGTACAGCACATTAACTGCAAGCAGAAACTATGTGCTGGAATAGTTAGTATGGCTTTTTTTTAGTGCCTTTGCAAAACTGTTTTTTTCTTTTTTACATTTTGTCACATTAAAACTAATATTAAATGTATTTTAATGAGATTTTCAATGATAGGCAAACATGAAAGGAGAACAAAAGTGTGAAGAGAAATAAAAGTGATGGAGGGCTTTTTAATTGTTTACTAATGTAAAAAGTTCTGCCACCCAGAGTTAATATTTTACAGAACTGCATTTTACAGATGTAAATCCTGTCTCCATCAGCTTTCCACATGCTATTTTGTTTGCAGAATAGTTCAGTCAAAATGGATACCGGGTGCCGAAACATAATCTGTCAAGTGTTGCCTTTCACTCGGTTGGGTTTAACTCTGGACTTAGACCAGGTTATTCTAACACATGGAAATGCTTTGATTGAAACCATCCATTGTAGCTCTGACTGTATGGGTAGGACTGTTGTCCTGCTGATAGATAAATCCCTCACCCAGTGAGATGTCTATTGGAACCTGTGACAGGTTTTCTTCCTCTTTTAATCTTCTTAAATGTTCCACTAAATCCCTGCTGAAAAAACTCGTGTGCTTCAGTGTGTTTAGGTTGATGGTAGTTATCTACCTCACGTGATGTTTTCCCTGTAGGCAAAAAGGGACGACCTCAATTGACTCTCATTTGACCAGATCGCATTCTGTCATGTTTACTGTGAAGTATGAGATAAACTTGTGACAAACTGGAGACAGGACTTCCTTCTCATCAGTGTCTTATAAAAAAGAGTTTGTAGGATGCTTCACTTGTAGTTGTCCTGTTGAACTGGAACTTGGTATTGGGATGTTGTTTTTGTAACTTAATCTACACCTTTCTGGTGTGATCCTTAGTTCTTCATGATATCTGTTGTTCTTTTAATGCAGTTGCTTTTCCTGGATTTTATTTAGAGGCACCTGGTTGAAGGGGGCTGAAAAAAATGATCATCAGACTTTTGTAATGAGCATAAAAATCATGCATTAAAGGTTGTTTTTGTAATGTGATAAAATGTAAAAAAGTGTATAATACCTTCTCAAGGCACTACCTATTTACAAAGTCAACATACATACTGATCAAATCAAAACATTTTAAACAGTACTGTTGATAATAAATTCATCTAAATATATAGGCATATATCAGATTCCTGTGGCTCCTCACGATTTTTGTTCTTACTTGTTACTTGATAGGAAAGATTTAACTTTTTGCGCACATCATATATTGCCAAGCTGAAGGTCCCTGTTTATTCTACCTTTGAGGTAATTGATCAGAGTTATGATGAGCAGATTAGAGGTCAAAAACAGACCAGGAGCTCAGCAGCAGGGGAAGCACATTAAATAAGTAACCTCTTATTTTACAATGCAGGAGCCAGAACGCAAACTTTCAGAACCCCCGGTGTGAGAACACCCCCCTGATTGGCAGGGAGTCCCCTCCACCCTCTGTAAGTGCACACTTTCTAGATCACACGCTCCCTTCTACTGTATTCCAATACCCACAGCACAAAACAAACCCCACAGAGATTCTGTTTGTCCTGCCAATAACAAGGGTGTGAAGTTTTTTTCCATCTCAGTCGTCTGACATGCTGTGTGTGGATATTGGAAGGTAGTCCTCTTTCCCTTCATCCCTGCAAGTGTCATTTGTGCTCAAACTAGACAGTGACCATGGTTCAAGCTTTATGAGTCATTTTGGCAGCCTGGGACAACTGGAGCTTCAAAAGAAGAGGTTTTTTGTACCATTTGCACGTGAATTGAAAGAGAAATTGTTGTTTTGATTTGCCTATAGTGTTATGTTGGACACAGAGTTGGCCTCTATTTCTGATGTATTGTGGTTAACATAGTGGTGAACATTTTTCAGACTGAACTCGTGCGTTTTTGCTGTTCAGCTGCAAAACCTCTGTGGAGGAACTGCAAACAAACATACTAAGATCTCTTAGCTAAAATGAATTTCAGGTGCATCTCAATAAACTTGAATATCATCAAAAAAAAATATTTTCCCACTAACTACAATTTAAACTATACTATATGGATTCATTGAGCACAAACTGAAATACGTCAAGTGTTTGCTTGTTATGGAATCTCCATAAAACTCATCAGCAGAGAGAAACATGAGATCCTCCAGGTGTGTGCTGGTTTTGGACGTGATAAAACACATTGGAGCAACACCAGCAGGTAACACAGCTCCATCACTAATCAGTGACAGTGGTGATGTTTGGACCACCGAGCAACACTCAGGTCATTTTTCTCCTTAAAACGGTTCTGACACACACAGGTGAGTGTGTGTCTGGAGGCTCTGACTCCTCGGTCTTTCCCAGCCTGGTTAACCTCTTCTAAACCCCACCGTGGGTTTTGCTTTTTACAATCCTCCCCAGTTTTATCTCCCTGTTATACATCCTCCTTCGACCACACTTTTTCTTTCTACTCAACTTTCTGTTAATCTGCTTAAATGCAGCAACCTGTGAGCGTCCACCTGCTTTAGCAGTGACCTTTTGTGGAGGATAAAGGCCATAACATACAGCTCTGGAGAAAATGAAGAAACCACCAGAAATGATCAGTTTCTCTGATTTTACTCTTTATAGTTATATGTTTGAGTAAAGTGAACATGGATCATTTATTCTATGAACTACTGACAACATGTCTCCGAAATTCCAAGCAAAAATTTCGTATTTATTTGCAGAAAATGAGAAATGGTCAAAATGACGAAAAGGACGCAGTGCTTTCAGATCTCAAGTAATGCACAGAAAACAAGTTCATATTAATTTAGAAACAACAATACTAATGTTTGAACTCAGGAAGAGTTCAGAAGTCAATATTTGGTTGAATAACCAGGAGGTTTTCAGTGCAGTGGGCTGTTCATCTTTTCCAGAGCTGTATATATTAAAATTCTTTCGTCTTGGTCTTTTGTAATTTTTCCTTCTCTGAGAAACTGAATTTTTAGTTAAACTAGCTTAAAACCATCAGAAGGAAAATAAGTGCTTGAAACGTATCAGTGAGTTTGGAGTTTGATTGGAATTGAACTGAATCCATGGATTTCCCTTTTTGATGAAACTCTACTTTATTGAGATGCGCCTCTACCGGTCGTTGTGACTTTGACAGTTGCTGGGCTTGTTTGTTGGTGAAAACCCCCTCGCATATATCAGCTGTAGATTTCATGCGTTTGGATGCTGTTGCCAGCTGAAGCCGAACCGTTCGGACACGTTCTCCGCTCGCTGCCGCCTGTCCGAACGCGGCTCGCCCCCTGAAACACTGGAGCCCAAACCTCTGCAGCTCCTCTTCTCCCCCTCCTTCCTGTTCCACACTGTGTCTATGTGTGCACATGTTCTGGTCGAGGTGTATGTGTCTGCTGTTTCTGTGCCTCCCCTCGTCACCTTTCACCATCCAGCAGCCACACTGCCACTTCGCTCCCACCTCCACCGTCCAGACTTTCCACAAACAGCTGAATGACGGCAGCTTGTTACTTTCACAGGCAGCGCTGACCGTCTGCCCTCTGCAGGGATGTGGAAACACAAGACCCCTTTTACTGTGACTCCCACATGAAGCCACTAACGCATACCAGGCTAACCCACTACATCAGAAGTAGACTAACTTCAAAGGAATCACATAATAACTTCATGTAGCTCTAATCAGCTGCTACTTAGTGAATGACTGCTGTAGTCAGATCCTGGCTGTCCAAATGACTGATCCAATGACCTGTATGTGTGTGTTTATCTCCTTCTACCTGTAATTGACACTAGATGTTTACGTAAACTGTAAAAAAAATAATAATTATTATTGTCTTGTCATTTAACACTGGAACAGTTTCATGTTTTAGATTTTTTTAAAAATCACCAGAATCAGGGAATTTTTTTAAAGATTCTTTTTTGTTCCATTCCTAAACTTCAGCATGTATTTCCATAGTAATTTTTATAAGACAACCCTAACCCCTCGAAACACAATCTTCTCACAGTGGTTTACTGTCGTTTTACTCTGGTCCCTCCGACACAACTGCTGTTTCTGAGAAAAGTTTTTCTACCTCCCTCCTCACACTCTTCTTGCCTTTTCTGGCATTTATAAAACAGAAGTAATTTTAATCATTCTAACTGACCTAAAACAAGACGTTTGGTCTGATTTAATTTCAGTTTGTGTCTTTTTGTTTGGTGAGTGTAAATATCTGGTTTCATCCATTGAATTCTTCTCTTATAAAGCTTACAAAGACCTGATATCATTCTCTTAGCTTTACCAAATTGTTAGACGGAAAGGTGCAACTGTAAACTTTTAACTTTGAAGAGAGTTCTAAAAAATTCTCTCTGTATTAGTATAACAAACATAAGTAATTTTGGTAATCCTGATGTATCTAAATCAGAAAACGTTCTGTGTGATTTATAGTGAGTGGAAAAAAAATAGTAATATAGCATGTACATGTTTGGATTCAGCTGGATTTGTCTGCTGATGCTCTGAAGTACAAAAGAGGTTTAATTATTAAACTGATGTTTCATTTTTCTTGTTCCTGTATCTTCCTCTATGCTTCTCATCATCCTCCTCTCTTGCTCTTCCTTTCTCCTTGTACTCCCTCTCTCCATCCAGTACACCTCCAGTATGAGAGCGAAATACCTAGCCACCAACCGACCAGAGCAGAACCGCCGCTCTGTTCCCAACGACCAACTGGATCCCGCCAGTCGGCCTAACCCCGCTGCCCGGCCTCAGTCCTCAGTCCACTAGAGACCAGTTCAACACAGCACTGCCTCAGCCATGTTCTCACAGCCAACAGCTCTCAGGACGGAGCTCAGCAGGATCCCACCGAATCTGTTTAAGATGAAGCCAGAAGCCACTCATTGGGTTTGGGTGGCTCACTGTTTGTCCTCTTCCTGGTGGATCCGGCTTTGAGCGGCTCGTCCAGCTCGCCCTCTCTCTGCCGTTCCTCCTCCTGGGACGTATCTGATCAATCCCCCCAGCTCCGAGACACTTTTCCATTGAAACAACTCACAGCCACACACACACACAAATACACACATTGTATAGAGCTGTAAATAGTGCAACATGCGCTTTATTCTGATTTCATGAGGAGTAGACTGTTTAATGCTTCCTGGTTATGTGGTGTGCTGTATGTTCATCATGGAAACGCTTCGCTGTACCATTTACACAAACACACACACACACACACACACACACACACACACACACACACACACACACACACACACACACACACACACACACACACTAACTAAATGCTCATGTCTGTAAATAACAAGTCAGTGACTCAGAACGCCGTGACAGTAGGTAGGAACTGAGCTGAGTCACATTCCCTTTTCGACTCGTCTTTTAAGGCTCGGATCGTCGTGTCCACCGTCATCGTGTTTACGTGCATGTACAGCACACACACACCAATTAATGCATTCTGAAGTAATTGAGCCAGGAGTTCTGTTGTACAACACACACATTTATCTGGGAAGTGGGAGCTGTGGAGCACGGATTAAAAAAAAAAAAAGGCTCAACTTGTGCCAAATAAACTGACTAATGAAAATAAAGGATGCCTGATACTGTTCTCATCTCCTACTGCCTCAGGATGACTCATAACAGAAAAATGAAACGTGTAAGAAGTGGGGTTTTTTTTAGTTTTTTTTTTTTGGTTTCTTTTTGTGTAGCTGACAGCGATAAGGGAATAGGACAAATATTTGAAAAGGGAATCAGTGGACACTATTTGCAATTTAAAGCCTATTGGGTGCTATGTGAAGCTGTCAGGATGGAGAGGGAGAATAAAAATGTTGTTTTTTCCCTTCAGGATTGTGCTGAGGGACATGCAGTGCCTCAGTGTTATTCATAGACCTTGAAGTTTCTCCTCTTTTCCCCCATCAGAACCACAAACATCAATTTATTTTGTCGAAATTTTATTTGACAGACCAACAAAAAGCAGATAGTTGTAAAGTGGATGGATTTTTTTTTTTTCTGATTCAAAATTCTAAAACGATGTTATTGAAGCACTTTTAGTTGCCATGGCAGCTACAGTCCCATCAGGACCTGCTTCTTTCAGTTTCTGGAGGCTCAAAACTAAAATAGCTCCATCTCAGTCAGATAAGATGGAGAGCATCCGACTCTTGGTCTGGACTTTGACTGGAACACTTTAACACACGATAATGCTTTGGTGAGCCTCCACCTCAATCTCGAGTCTTTTGGAGGTTTCTGAACTAAAGTGTCCCCCACAGCATAACACCACCACGCTTTATTTAACAGTGAGTATGTTGAGTAAAGGATGAAATGATTTTGCCTCATATTTTACTTTGCATTTAGACTAGAATGTTGACTTTAATTCTTATTTGACAATATCACTTTCTGCCTGTCGTTTGGGTCATCTCCTACATGTCTTGTCATTTTCATGATGCTGTTTGTTCTCTAATCTCCTCTTCCAAACCTCTGAGGACTCCACAGAAAATTCATAATGAGTTTAAATGACTCCTTTTACTAAGTAATTAGACTTCTGAAAGCTCTTGATTCCACTGGATGTCGGAGTAAAGAGGATTAAAATACACACAAGGGCCACATCCTTTATGTTATTTGTCAAAAAAAAATAAAAATAAAAGTAAAGTATTCATTCATCAGTCCCGTTTGTCTGCCACATGAAGCTCCAATAAAATACATTGAGGTTTGTGGTTGAAATGTGGGAAAACATATATTCATAAAACAAATTTCTGTTGTCCCTGAATGGTGATTGGGTCACAGAAAATAGTGTTACTTAAAATCATTAACTCATCGCATGGTGATTTTTTTGTTTTGTTTATTTAGGATGTGATACTGTGACCAAGAATCATTGTCATTTTCTTCTATAATATTCCCAAACCTTTCCTGTTTGAGTTTCCTTTAAGCAGTTAATCTTGCCTTGCACCATTGGGATAATGTTTTTCTAAGTTTCTTTTTTTTTTTTTTTTTTTTTTTACTCAAGCACAAGTTCTGCGGGAGATGACTCTATGAGATGAAGAATTGAAACTCACTGCCTGTGACAGGTCACTGCCACGTGGCTTTTCCGCCTGCCCTAAAACTCTGTACAGTGTAAAATAACAAACTGCAGTTGTGAACCCGTGTGTGTGGCATCTCTGCAGCGTGAGTGTTGGTCGATCGATGCTCCTGAATAGCCTGAGTCACGTCCATATCACGGCTGCACACACACGGCGTGGCATGATTCAGATTCTTGTACATGCCTTATGGGCGTTGGGGCATTGTTTGAAATCTCTCTTTCCATCATTTAGTCCTGTTTACATCAAGAGCTGGGCCACAATCTCCTCACACTGATTTGCATTATAGGTGACACAGTATAGACACATCTTCTCACCCACCGTTGTATAGAAGATTTTAATATTGTCTGCTTAACTTAAACAATGGCCACCTCTCGTAGTAGCGAGACAATCTCACACGTGTGGTTTTACTAGGAAGAGAAAATGTCTGTGTTATGATGCTACCTATGTTCTAAGACTTAACCGTGTTTTCTTGCACCATTAATGCAAACAATGTTAAGATCTGTGGGACAAGTCACTGATGAGTGGCCTTTCATATTTATAAACTCTTAAAAAAAAAAAAACGTCATACCACTTTATGTTTTCTTTAATTTCCTCTGTCTTTTAAAAGAAGACTTTAAAGATGAATAATGACTAGCTAGATTTTTTTTTGGAGGATAAGGAGAACACATTAATGATGAATGATTCTCTGTATTGCAATGCTTTAACAAGACTATTTCAGTGTCGTCTGTTCTCCTGAATCCTGAGTTGTATCTGACATTGTGTGCAGTAGGATAAAGTGTAAAAAAACAGTAATTTGTGTGTGTGCGTGTGTGTGTGTGTGTGTGAGAGAGAGAGAGAGATGCCTACAGGACTTCATATACCTGTGTGCAGATGTGAGACTGTTTTCTATTGGTGTTTTTATTTTCTGATGGTTTTAACTGATATTAACAATTTACATGTCAAAACTGTGGTAATAATTCAGCCTGGAATAAGTGTTAAAAAATTAAATTAAACATGTTTAACGTACAGATCAAGGCTACTGCTTTATTATTTTGGCTTGGTTATTTTGATATTTTCTCTATCAGATGGTAGGCAAGGCTGCAAACATCCCCTAGAATTTTCTCGTACACTAGTGGGCATTGTAATTTGTTTAAACTGGAATTTCAATTTTGTAATCACGACGGCAGTGTACAAAAGCGAAAATTGGGCCTTAAAATAATTCACTTTCTCCATTAACTGCCAATTGCCAGCAGATGTCGCTGTTCAAACAGTGTGTCCATGTCCTCTCACTTCCTGGTATACTAACCCAGTGGATCAACATTGAAATATGGTTAGGAGGAAATATTGAATTCACATTGAAGCCAATATATAGTCCTTACTTTAAAATGTGATAAACCCTTCTCAATAATAAAATACCAGATTGAAAATCATATTAATTCAATGTTAATTATGATTAAAAACTTTTCTACTTTTACAAATTGTTGCAGGAGTCACAACATTCTGCAATTCCACACATATAACAGTTTAGAAGAGTAATTGTGACCTCATGTTGTTCCTTTGGTAGCGGAATGACAGGACCAAGGTTACGAATAATACATGAAGACTTCTGACATTGTTCACAATAGTCAGCTGTGTAAATCATTCCAATCAGCTAAACATTTAAAGCTGAGTCAAATTTACACTAATCACAAATATGACTGAAATTACAGCAAGCATCTACAGTACATAAGAAAAAGAAAAGAGAAACGCTTTAAATATTTCAAATTGTCAAAAAAATAGTTTTTCTATGAGCAAAGCAATACTAGACAAGATGTGAAGTTTTCACTTGATGAAGGTTACCATAACTCACAAACTAAGTCACAGCTCTTAGTTTACGGCACAGATAAAATGAAACTCATCATGATCAGACTTGATGAACCAGAGATGGTTTCCTTCTATCTCCATGGCTCCACTGGTGTCTCAGTTTTCTTTTGGTTTGCAAGTCTTTATGTTGGAGTTGCAGGTATCACAACATTCTGCAATTCCACACATATAACAGTTTAGAAGAGTAGTTGTGTCCTCTTGTTGTTCTTTTGGTAGCGGAATGACAGGACCAATGTTACAAATAATACATGAAGACTTCTGACATTGTTCACAATAGTCAGCTGTGAACAGCTCACAGTCTGTGTTAATGATATATTGGGTCAGATAGTGTAACATATAAAACAAAAAGACTCCTGGATTGTCCTGATGTACATCCTTCATCTTCAGTGTTTCATTCTGAACTGCAAAGACTTCATCTGGGGGAAAATATCTACCTGAATGTTGCATTGCTGTAAAGAAAAACCTTGTAAACAATGAAATCTGTAAAAAATCCAGATACTGAGCCACAAACCATCTGGTAATTCTCAAGTTCATAATGCCATGTGTTGTGGCATTGATCCAACAGTTGAAGATCGAGTTGGAAAATTTGCAAAATTTTGAGCATGGTTGGCTCAAGATTAGCATCCATGCTGTCGAAATCATCTGTGTCATTTTGAATTTCATCTTGTGAGTTTTCTTCTGCTGAAGAGAATTCTTCTAATGATGAATCCTCAGAAATTTCTTCAAAATTTGTCACAACTCTGGGTGAGGAGGATCCTCTTAACCCTCTGAAGTGTAAGTGGGTCTTTTTTGACCTGGTGAGGTCTTTCTTTTTTTTTTTTTTTTTTGCAGTATCTTTGTAAAAAAAGTTTTTATAATTTTATATTCCAGGTATTCCTCAAAAAACCCGTTGATGACACTTTTAAATTACCTTTTATACATTTTAAGAAATAGCTTCTTTTTTTTTTTTATTACTACCCCATTCTTTCAAATATGAAATTGTGTGTTATAAAGGATAGTAGAAAATATGATATAATGAAATGGGTTATTTCATGAGGCCAACGAGACCTTTCTGCTTTCCTTGCATGCTTGTTGCACCATCAGTGCAAACACTATCAAGTTTGAATCAAATTAGATCATTTTCCTCAAAAAATGCCAAAGGTGTGTGGAGCTCCACACAGATCAGTCAGTAGCTGGTCTCTGATGTTCTGTCCAACGTCTTCCATCTGCCTCATTATTGTTGAATCAGATAAACACAATGTTCAGACATTTTCAAAAACCACTAAAACTTTACTTTTTCAGCATTCTGATGCTTAGACAGTAAATAAAGTTCAACATATACTGCAGACATTAGTCTTAAAACTCTCCATTTTGCACACTTTACTCTGTTTAAGTGCTATAACACTTTGCTTTGTTTATGTACATTTATTTTACACGTTTTAGTCTCAAACCATTAAAACTTTTCTTTTTCAGCACTCTAAGATGCTTATACAGTAAATAAAGTTGAATATATAATCCAGACATCAGTTACTTAAATCTGTCAATTTTGCGCTTCGTTCATTGAGACAAAGCAACTTTTTCCTACTTTACTATAACTGTCCTTTTTTTTTTTTAAATGTTCCAGTCTAAAGCCACTAAAGCCTCTCTTTTACTGCAATCTGAGGCGGTTAGCTAACTAGCAGGCAAGCAGAGTTTTCGTTTCATTTTCGCTGAGATAAAGCTGTTTTTTCTAGCTTTGCTTTAACTCCATTTCAAAAGTCTATCCACACATAGTTGTTCAAAACACTTAGAAACTTCCTTTGTAAGATTCCTCATCTGTTCAGACTGTGAATAAACTTGGAACATTAAAGGGCATCAGTTTCTTAGAAATGACAATTTTATGCTTTTCTCTCACTTTCATGTAACTTAGTTTTAACAACAGACATGTAGTTCTTGAAAACAACTTTTAAGCTTCATGACGTTATGTCACTATAAAAGATGGTAACTACAGAAGTTTGTTAAAGTCTGTGAAGCTGAACAACAAAGGTTTTAGCATGTTGAATAGAGTTAGAGCAAAGTTGGCAAGAAGAGTTTTATCTCAGTGAGAAAAATCCTAACATGTACACTTATCCAAAATGGGGTTGTGAGGGATGCTGATGCCTCTCAGCGGTCAATGGGCGAGAGGCGGGGTCACTCTGGACTGTCTGTCACAGAAGACTGTTTGTCTTGTGAGAGAAATCTAAAATGGACACTGAAGTATTGGGTTAGGGTTACTGGGGGTGGGGGTGTTTGTGGAATACTAAATTTTAGTGTCTGAGCGGTTCTGGATTGGGATTGTTTCAGCGACAGTTTTGTAAAACCTTGCCTTAAATGTGATTATTTAGGGGTAGGGTTAGATACAAACTGTTAGTAAAATGAAAGGAAGGCGACAGAAAGTCCTGATTAGTCAACGAAAATACATTTGTGTGTTTACATGGCCTGCATGTCAACTTGGAGCCTTTATGTCATCACCTTGATTTGCATTATAGGACCAGGAAGAGCTACGACATGCCAACACCCTGCAGCTCTCAGCGATCGGACGGGGATTGCTTCAGGACATCTGTTTTCACTTGCTTTTGTATTTTGAATGTAAATATCTCACCAGTCACTAGATAGCGTATGTAAAATGGAGATCCTGATTAAGCTCAGTGTGACTCATTTTATAAATCTGTTTATATCGCAGCCAGGACGACTGATGGGAAACAACAGGCTGGGCAATAATGAAGAGTTTTGTTGCCATCTAAGCAAAAACATTTTAAGAGATAAAATTTTAGAGCTTTTCATGTTACTTGTTTCTACATCCATAAGCATTTATGAATAAATACATATATTTACGGACCTTTTTTAACAGCACAATGAAAATGGTCTATAGGCATTATTTCATAGGAAACTATGAAATGTGCCAACACAAGACAGGAAAAGTTATAGTTTGTACTGTGAGTTGGAATAAACAAAACTGAGATTTATATTCTAATTCACGTTCTACTTTATATTTAAAAAGCATATGTAATTTGCTCCTTCAATACAAACTATGTTTTAGTGAAAAACAAAATAAGCAAAAATATGCCATGATTTGATTTACATTTCAAACACAAAACCATGACATCCTCAGAAGATGTGAAGATTATAGTCATAGATATCTCAAATAGTCTTAAAGATTATTTCTGCTGTTTGTGGTTTTTGACACTAGTTTGTTGTTCTTGTGTTTGAAATTTTATTTCAAATAAATTATTTGCTATAGCTATTCTTATAAACTGGAAGTCCGTTAAATGATGACAAAAACTGAAGGTCTGTAGGAATCAGAACTGCAACCAACCATTTGTCCCTGACAGATTCCTATTGTTTAATTGTTTTTGCTGTTTTGTCACACAAATCAAAGATAATCAAGCTGTTCTCAAATGATGATTTATCCCAGAAAAAAAATCTATTCAAGCCAAAAAGTAAATGTCCTCTTAGTTGAATGAATAAATTAACTGTTATGAACCACATCTTAGAAAACCTGGTTGACCAGTAGTGTCAACAACTGTCCTTATATAGAACAAATCCAACAAAACGGAGATTAAATGTCTTCATTAAACAATTTTATGCTACAATTGAAAAAAATTGAGAAATTTGAGACATCCTGTTGACATTCATGAGTCTAGAAAGAGTTACTAAGCAGTTTGAAGATGAACCACAGGGAGAGTCACCAAACACAAATGGAGAAAACAAAATATGGACTCATCCAGGAGGTCACAAACCATCATAGAACATCTAAAGTCGTGCAGGCCTCACTTGCCTCAGGTAAGGTCAAAGTTCACAATTCAATAATAAGAAACAAAACTGGTGTCAAGCAAGTTAAATGCCGCCGCTGACCAAAACCCCCCACAAAAAGCCACCTGCCAACAAACATCCTGAGTGAGATTATCTAACCCTACTTAATCCTCAGATCATATTTACTCATAGTTATCTTTGAAGTGTGACTGAAGAGCAAAAACAAGACAAGTCGTAACGAGACAAAAACCTTTTCATAGCGCTATGCGACATTCGAAGTAGGAAGGGATCACTAGCCATATTTTCAGTATTATTTAAATTCACTCAACATTTTTATTTTACATCATCAATATTAATCAGGTCTTATTCCAAGCTTAAACATTTCTGATGTCCACAGTGACTTCATGCACATACAAATGATTGACACTTAAGTAGAAAAGGTACCAAAAGCAGCTTGTGTACAGTGGTATTTTATTTGTGAATTTACATGTTGTTCTACCTTGAGAATGCCATGGACTTTAACTGATCAGATTATGTCCATGTTGTCAGCATGTAAAAATCAATGAGTCCTTCTCATGTGATTACAAGGCCACAGCGATCTGTCTGAGGTATTGAGCAAAGGAAACAGTTGGAGGACCAGGCAAAACAAAAACACACACGACGCCTGGCAAAAGCATGAATACCACTCGACGTTTTGAATGATTTCTCATATTACAACCACAAACATGTAAGTACTCATTTGGCATTTCATGTGATAGACCGACACAAAGGCAAGGCTGCACATAACTGTGAAGGGGGAGGAAAAGGTCACACAGAATAAAAATCTGAAAACTGTGGAAAGCATTTGTATTGAACCCTGTTTACTTTGATGTCCCCAAATAAAAACCTTCAGAAATCCCAGACTGATTTATAGACGTGAATTCCTCCAATCTGCCAATTATACATCCAGCCTGTTGGCTGGACATTTACTGGCCTGCATGACTCAGATCAGACGCCCCGATGCTAGAGGTCACAGAGTATGTGAAGAATCACAATAACCACTAAGAAACAGAAAATTAAGGAAAATTAGGATTTAAGCAATATTATAGTTGAAATATTGAGCATATTGCATAACACTATTTCCTCACATAGTGCAGTCCTGCCATTGCCAATGTGTGCACTACTCATTGTTATCTTCCTATCACATAAAGTACAAATTAAACCTTTTGTAGTTTTTTTTTCTTTTTTTGGTTGTAACTTGAGAAGATGTGAAAAAGTTCTCAGGGTATCAATACTTTTTCAAGGCACAGTGACAGCAGCGAGATTTAGCAGATTCTGAAACCCTGAAATAAAAAAAAGGGAACAATCAGAGCTAATTAGCAGCATTATGGTAGTGAGTCAGTATTTTTTTAAACATTAACATCGTTACAGACAGTAGCATACAGGGTTCTGCAGATTAACAGCTAAGCAGGCAACAAGGCTTCAGTGCAAGATCACCAATTTACCACTTGTCATGTTAGTGGAACAACAAAAGTAACTTTTCTATAGAAACATGACAGAAACTAAGAGAGATTCATTGCATCTTGCTCTTTGCAGTTGTCAACTACAGAAGTGACCTCAGAGGGTGAAACAGCATAATATGTATTTCAGCTTCAGGTCTGTTGCATGTTAGAGAGGATTCCTCTCCACTGTGGATTGGTAAGGCGAGTAAATATCACTCTATTCTAAATGGAGAGGTCGTCTGTGGCTGCAGTCAGGTTGCACCAGGTCTGGTTTCACTTCCAGCTCGGCTTTGTGGCTTTGCCAGACAGCAAAGACTCTCTGAGCTGCACAGACTTTTCAGAAAAGCTGCTGGTCTTCCGAATGCTCCCCCGTGTTGATGTTGGAGGCGGGGTCTCGCTGCGACAGGCGCTGCGGCTGGCTGCCTTGACGCTGTGCACCCGCCGCAGGTGTGTCCCTGCAGGCTTTTCTTCGTTGCTCTGAGGTGTCGGTGAGGCCCGGTTCTGCTTGGTGGAGGTGCGGCGCCCCTGGAGCGAGGGGCTGCGGGACAGAGTGGTGGGGATGGACGGAGGGCCCAGATCCCTCTTGGTCCTGGAAGATGAAGCTACAGTGTTTCGGGCAAAGCTGGGGACGTTAGAGGAGTTCTTAGCGCTTTGCGGTTCTGAGCTGCTGTTCTCAGAGGAAGGCCCCCCGGGGGCTCCAGCCTGAGCCTGGGCCTGAGCCAGAGCCCTCATGGTGGAGCGGCACATCTTCTCCTCATGTACAGGCTTTGGGATGTTTCTGACGGGCTTGGCGCTCGGCTTGTGGAGGGAAGCTTTCCTCGGTGCTGAATCTCGCGCCCATCTTGACAAGCCCCCCGTCAGACCACCCCCCCTCTGGACCTTGGACTCATTAGGAGGAACGCTTGAGTGTCGAGGCGGCCTCACTGTCTTCTCGGCTCTTCCTCTTGCAGGGGTGCTTTGGTCACGGAGGTGTCGGTGTGCTTCTCCTCCGTCCTGGACCGAAGGTCTGTCTGTCCTCCTGCTGCTGCCCGGCCTGTTCACCCTGCTGATGGGGACAACTTTCCGGACTCCCTGGCTCTCACCGCTGGTCAGAGTCCGAACCCCTCGACCCCCGCTGCCCTTTGACACTTTGTTGCTCTTTGAGTTCAGCGGTTTTCTGCCTGCTCTCTGGTCCTTCTCCGCAGCCTGTTTCCCCTCTGCCGTGTCGCAGCTCTCTGTGTCCCAGTCCTCTGTGGTGGCAGATGCAGCCACAGATGTTACGTCGGCAGATTTGGGCGCTGAGAGCTCACTGGTTGAGAGGTACTGGTCGTTGCAGGAGGAATTTGGACCTTGCTGGCTTTCCAGATCTTTGCTCCACTGAGGAACAAACTGAAGACCTTCTTTGGTGAGCGATGAGCTTTCAGCCTCGGAGTAATCCAGCACCACAGAGCAGTCTGTTTCGGTGCAGTCGATTATGTAAAACATGGGCTTCTTGTTGGACACAGAGGTATCCAGAGGGAGGGGAGTATCACAGGTTGTGGATGAAACTGTGCTGCAGTCCTTGTCGTCTTTCTCCCTCTCAGAGGAAGCTCCTGTCTCATCTTTACCTTCCCCTGCCTTTGGATCAGCTCTTTTCTCCAAAACCTCATCAAAGATGAATTTGTCCTGATGTCTGGGAGAATGTTCTGCCTCCTGTTCAAGTTCAGTTACCACAATGTCGCCATGGCTGACAAAGTGCTTATGGCCACTGTTGTTGTTTGGGCTCTGCAGGTCAAAACTTTGAGGAGCTTGAACTAAAGTATGCTTGTCCAAGCTAACATTCATGAGGCCAGAAACAGCCGGGTTGGGAAGGTGGGCGGGCTTCTGAAAGACACAGAAGGGACGAGGCAAAGCGCTGCTCTCTGAAACAGACGAGTAATTATTGTTGTCGTTGACGACCTCGTTATCGTTCATGCCAGAGGAGGAGAAGCTGGCCAGAGCGCTGACAGGCTCCGTTTCTGCATGTGGAGACGTCGCCTCTCTGCTGTCATCCTGACCAAGAATCCACGGCATGGCGTCCCTGTGGAGAGGCCGGCTGGGCCGAGGCAGGCTGTAGAACCTGGAGTAGCTGGTGGGGTTCCCAGCACTTCCTAACAGCTCCAGGTAACCCTGGAGCTCACGGTCTACTATGGAGGTCATAGTGTGACGGTGGCGGCGGGCGCTGGCGGAGCGTCCGAGCGGACTGTTTGGACTCTGGGATCTTTTCTGGAAGAAGTCCAGCAGGCCTTCCTTGGTGAGCATTTCTACGTCGCTCTCGCTGCTGCTGCGGCCGAAGACGCCGCTGTGATCCTCAGCGGCCCACGCAAAGCGCTTCTCCTCCAGCTCCCTGAGCCGCCGCAGTCTGGCTGCTTCCTTCAGCTCACGATCCCTGTTGTCCTGAGACAGAAACAGGAGCAGGGAGACTTTAGGAATTCTAAGTAATGAGAGATGTACACAGTCTGTACATACCATTACAATTACATGCCACGCTTTTCACATATTTATTGGAAAAAAATAAATAAATAAAAAAAAAAAAAAATGGAAGCATGTATATTTTTCCTCCTACCTCCTATGTGCAACTTCATGTCAGTCTATCATAAAAAAAGTTCCAATAAAATTCACTGAGGTTTGTGGCTGCCACTTTACAATATATGACAAAAGTCAAAAGGTCTGGATACTTGTACAAGGCCGTGTCTTACTGACATACACTCAACTGCATGTGAATTAGCTAAACAGTCTTAAAATGTTTATCGTCATTAAGATTTACATTTCCTGCTACTCGCTTTGATTATTAAAGAAATGATTTCATAGAAATCCAACCCTCACCCTGATTGTTTGGTATATAACAGTGCAGACGTCCTGAGCAGAACCTCTTTGCTTTAAATGATTCTTCACTTTATAAGATTTTGTGACCTTCTCTGAATTCTCTGAAGTATTTTTGGACCTCTGGCTGCTTTTTAAAATTTTTTATATTGATTAAAAAAAGTCTTTTTCAAGGGAGTTCTGGCCAACACAAAAAAATACACAGTTCATTTTCAGTGCAGAAGCAGACAGTTTACAGAAGACTGACTCTGATTGGTCATTCATACAGGCAGATAAAGGCTCCTGGTACCAAATGAATGTTATTAGGAGAACATTCATTTGGTCCTCTTAAAATGTTGATTGAATATTTTAAATTAAAGTATTACAAGTACAAACAGATTGAAGTATTTTGTGGTTAGTGGTGGTTAGGCAGCTTCATGAGGGATTTATATTTATAGGGGTTTCGTGGGGTTTATTATTTTTATTTAAACAGAACCTTATTGTGAGCTGTTTCTTCAAAGTATTCTCATGTGTCAGAGGTTTTCTCTTTTTTGTTGGACTCATTTCAGCTACTGCTGATGAGAAATACTCTACTATCTCTGCTGATGCATGACCAAACTACCTACAACAACCTATGACGCAGCACTGCTCATCGGGCTTTTATTTTGAAATCAGACACACAAAGTGAAGCAGTGACAAAAAAGTTCCAAAGAAGTTGAAATAAATGACTTTTAAAAGTGAAGCATCATTTAATTTAATAATAATATCTACCATGGCTGCTAAAACAGTGCAAATATTGCATCTTTCCGCTCACACTGACCTTTACAGCTTTGTTGAATTTAATGCAGAAGTCTTGAAAGATCCGGAAACACTCATCCAGCTTGAAGGTGTCCTTGTCTTCACAAAAGAAATCGATGAGAGTGTTGCCCTCTTTTCGCAGTTCCTGCCTGCGCCTCTTTAAGTCCTGCAGCGTCTGCGCTGAGCTCTGAGAGCAGACACCAAACACAAACACACGTTTTCTCAACCATATACTATTTTATAAATGTTGCTGTGTGCAGCAGCTGAGTCAGAAGCTCCAGAACTCTGTGCGTTAGTTTGTAATACTTTGTGGGTACCATTTTCCTGACACATACTACGTTGTGGGGACCAGACATTGGTCCCCACAGACTTTGGGAAACGCTGTTTTTGGGTCAGGGGTTAGATTTAGGACAAAGGTGTGAATTGATTTTTGGTTAGGGTTAGGATAAGGTTAAGGTTTAGGCTGTAGAATGAATGAAGTCGATGGAAAGTCCTCACAAAGATAGCCACGCAACATGTGTGTGTGTGTCTGCTGTGTGACATCAGTGCAGCAGCTTCACCTGCAGAAAGGGCTCCAGCTGCAGCTGGAGCTGCTCTTCTCCTTGAATTTTCTCCTCCAGGGATTTGATCCGGACGTATAAGGAGGAAAACTCCAGCTCAATGTTTTCAACTGAAATTCTGCACAGAAACAAGAAAGAGGTCAGGAATTCCCAACAGATAATACATTCACACCCCTCACACACTCTTAGATCGCCCCATCCCACAGGACTCACTCACCTCATTGCCCATTTGGACTTTGCTAATGCATATTGCCCTTTTTTCTATGTACTGTAGTTATTGCCCCGCTGGGGATAAATAAGGTTTTTTGAATCGAATTGAGTTGAACTGACTTAAGGTTAATACAAACCTCAGTTAGTTCTTTTGACTTTATTTAGACTTTAAGAACTGGAGGACTTTAGGGAGGAGTGGAGCAGTGATGCAGCCTCTGCAGTGCAGAAGCTGCACTGAACACGCACATCTGACCTTGGGAAGCTAGAAGGACTCACACTGCAATGTGCATGTGACAGAGGCCAGACTCTTCAGTGAATCCACTCAATCACTTCAAAATTGATTCATGACTCTTCAATCATGCAGGTGCAACGCTTGAATATCAGTAAAACATTTGGATGGCAGAGTATAAATATGTATGTAATATCAAATGCAAACACCAGAAGGAAGTTTTTGTTCACCTGGCCGCACTCTGTACATGCTGCAGATTCTCTGGAAACTTTAGCAGCTTTTCATCCTTCTTCTTCGCCTCCTGTGTGGGGAAACATCAGAAAGTTTACATCACAACACTTAAAACTGGGCTGGATAAAGTAGGATGTGCGCTGTGTTGAAGATACATGGACGTTTTATGGCGCTACGTAAGTTTGGTGATCCAGTTTTATCTCTGGATAGATAGGCCAGAGATCCATCTAGATCCATCAATCTAGAAAACGAGAGATAGATCTACAAAACCAGAGATCGATCGATCTAGAAAACAAGATAGATAAGCCCATCGATCTAGAAAACAAGATAGATAGATCTGCCGATCTAGAAAACGAGAGATAGATAGCTCGAGAAAACGCGATCCATCTAGATCCATCGATCTAGAAAACAAGATAGATAGATCTACCGATCTAGAAAACGAGAGATAGATAGATCGAGAAAATGTGATCCATCTAGATCCATCGACCTAGAAAACGAGAGATATATAGATCCATCAATCTAGAAAACGAGATAGATAGATCCGTCGATCTAGAAAACAAGAGACAGACTGATCTAGAAAACGCGATCCATCTAGATCCATCGATCTAGAAAACGAGAGATAGATCTACAAAACGAGAGATTGATCGATCTAGAAAACGAGATAGATAGATCTGTTGATCTAGAAAACGAGAGAGAACTACAAAACAAGAGATAGGTAGATCTAGAAAACGCGATCCATCTAGATACATCAATCTAGAAAACGAGAGATAGATCTACAAAACCAGAGATCGATCGATCTAGAAAACAAGATAGATAGGCCCATCGATCTAGAAAACGAGATAGATAGATCCATCTATCTAGAAAACGAGAAATAGCTAGATCTAGGAAACGCGATCCATCTAGATCCATCAATCTAGAAAACGAGAGATAGATCTACAAAACGAGATGATCGATCTAGAAAACGAGATAGATAAGGCCCATCGATCTAGAAAACGAGATAGATAGGTCTAGAAAACGCGATCCAGCTATATCCATCGATCTAGAAAACGAGATAGATAGATCTATTGATCTAGAAAACGAGAGATAGAACTACAAAACAGGAGATAGATAGATCTAGAAAGCGCGATCCATCTAGATCCATCGACCTAGAAAACGAGAGCTAGATCTACAAAACGAGATCTATCGATCTAGAAAACGAGATAGATAGGCCCATCGATCTAGAAAACGAGATAGATAGATCTAGAAAACGCGATCCAGCTATATCCATCAATCTAGAAAACGAGAGATAGATCTACAAAACGAGAGATTGATCGATCTAGAAAACGAGATAGATCTGTTGATCTAGAAAACGAGAGAGAACTACAAAACAAGAGATAGGTAGATCTAGAAAATGCGATCCATCTAGATACATCAATCTAGAAAACGAGAGATAGATCTACAAAACCAGAGATCGATCATCTAGAAAACAAGATAGATAGGCCCATCGATCTAGAAAACGAGATAGATAGATCTATCTATCTAGAAAACGAGAGATAGCTAGATCTAGGAAACGCGATCCATCTAGATCCATCGACCTAGAAAACGAGAGATAGATCTACAAAACGAGATCGATCGATCTAGAAAACGAGATAGATAGGCCCATCGATCTAGAAAACGAGATAGATAGATCTAGAAAACGCGATCCAGCTATATCCATCGATCTAGAAAACGAGATAGATAGATCTATTGATCTAGAAAACGAGAGATAGAACTACAAAACAAGAGATAGATAGATCTAGAAAACGCGATCCATCTAGATCCAACAATCTAGAAAACAAGAGATAGATCTATAAAACCAGAGATCGATTGATCTAGAAAACAAGATAGATAGGCCATCGATCTAGAAAACGAGAGATAGCTAGATCTAGAAAACGCTATCCATCTAGATCCATCGACCTAGAAAACGAGAGATATATCGATCCATCGATCTAGAAAACAAGAGATAGATAGATCCATCGATCTAGAAAACGAGATAGATAGATCCATCGAACTAGAACACAAGATATAGACAGATCCATCGAGCTAGAAAACCTGAGATAGCTAGATAGATCGATCTAGAAAACGAGATCCTTCTAGATCCATCGATCTAGAAAACAGGAGATAGATAGATATAGGAAAGCATAAGTAGATCGATAGATCTAGAAAATGAGAAAGATAGAGCTAGAAAACGATAAATAAATTGATCGATTGATCTAGAAAATAGGAGATAGATAGAGCCATCGATCTAGAAAAAGACAGACAGACAGACAGACAGACAGACAGACAGATAGACAGATAGACAGATAGACAGATAGACAGATAGATAGATAGATAGATAGATAGATAGTTATTTTATCTCCAGGCTTACTAACCATGGCAACAAAATGCAGCAGGTTCATTCCCGGCTTGTTGGCCTTAGTGTCGGCCAATGAGAGAAGAGACGACAGTTTAAATCCAACTGCGTTTCCTGCGTAGCCGCCCTGTGAACAGATAGATATTCAGCAGAGGCAAAAGGTGATCACTATTGTTATCAGAAACCTAGATGAGTACAGCTGATTGTTCTGTGCAGTAAGAACAATCAGCACCTTTACAGTGCCAAGTAAAACTTTAGAATATCAAAATCATGTTGTTTTTAAAAAGCTGAACAACAAAATGTGGTAAGTTTAACCCTCCTGCAGTCTTAATAGATGGGTCAATTAGACCACATGAGTTTTTTACTCTGTTTGCAGTCCGGTGGGGTCGCACTGAGCTTTTATGAGGTTTTTTGTTGTTGTGTGGTTTTGGAAACTGACAGTGTGATGGGACGACCATCCCACTTCCCCCGCTGTTTGACTATGACATTTGCCACGCTATTCCTGAGAGTCGCGCTAAAACAGCAGGAGGGTTTAAAGAAGTTGTTAAAAAGAAGGTGGCTTGAATCAGAGAGTAAATATGGGTTAAAAGTACAAATTTCACATAATATCCAGAATGGCTCCAGGCTAATAACTAACCCTATAGGTGAGTGTTTAATGAGGCTAAACTCTTACAGCGTTCATGATGTTTCCAGCCTGCAGGACCAGATGAAGGATAGCATGAAGCTCCTCACAGTTCATCAGCTCTACAGGACAGGAACATATTAGAGACTCCAGAGGAAAACATCAGCTCAAGGATAACAACACAAGTTCAGACATTCTGATTTATCTGTACATGAATTTTGTTTCAGTCTGATTTAGTGCAAACGACTGAAGCTGAAAGTTTAAATATGATTGTGCAAAAACATTTAGGTAAGTGAAAAACCTATGGAGATTACTTAAAATAACTTTTATTTAAATGTTAAAAGTGAAAAATATGTCAGATAAATAAGACTGAATATTTCTAAATTTGAAATATGTTGGTTAGGTTAGAAACTGGGCACTGGGTCTAGGTCTCTTCATGTATAAAGCATGCGTATGCACAAAAAATATGCGGCGCCATATTTTACGTGCGTCATACCTTCAGTAGCGGCTCTGATGACATCGATGTCATGACTCATCGCAGCACTGCAAGGTAAGAACTCCTCACGGAGAACCATGGCCTCGATCCGAACTTCAAACCTACAAACCAAGGCAGTGAGAGGATTGCAGAGCAGCAGATGGAGAGCTGCTGAACCTTAAGAGCAATTGACTTCTGGTTGCTATTTCAAATGTTACTGAATCCTGGGGGAAACTGAATATTTGTGTATATCATTCATTGAACTGAGTTTTAGATGGCTACAGTTGAAACTGGTTATTCATTTACCCTTTATAAATAGGAAGAACTGTTTATTTCCTCTCACTGAAATTATGCCAGATAAAACATATTTTTGTTTTAGGTCTATTATGAAAACCAAAAATACTTCTAATTGCTGAATGGCAGAATAATAAGAGAGCTTTTTGTTGTTGAGATTTTAAAAAATGTCAGGCCATTGTTTTCCTGTGCAACTCCACTCAAAAAACAAAGTCACTCCCAGCACAGTCTGGTCTTTCTTCCATCACTTGGATTCAATCCAGTGAATTTTCTACTGGTAAGTCAGTGAACAGAAGGAGAAGTTTTAAAAGGATGTTGAGTTTCTGCGCTGTTTTAGAATTGCAGTCTGCCTGTAGTTTAGCAATGGAAGCAGAGGAAGTAAATGAAGCCGTTCAGTCCATGTTGGCCATATTTCCAAATATTGAATCAACGTTAACAGCCGCCTCCTTTGAATCGGCTCTTCTCTCTTCACAGTGGAGGATGGTTGTTTAACTGAAATTGCAGGCAAGCTTCATTGTGTCGAACTGGCGCATTGCATATGTCAAAAGCAACTGTTAGAGATTGGGTAAAATTTAGAACTTCAACATAGGCCACGCCTCCAGGAAGCAATGGTTGGGACCCTTGGGAAGAAGCAAATAGCATAGGACAAGGGTCTGGATTTTAACAGGTTATTAAAATCAAAAGTTTATATAAGTATTAGGCAGAATCGCCTTTTAAACTGTAAGACTGGGTTCAAATAGTTACAGGTCTGCTCTCATAACAGTTATCTGTTATGAAAGCGAACTGTAGAAAATCTACAGGAGACAATCCAAGTGAAGGGGAGAAAATCCAGACTACTTTGGAAGTGAGAATTGTTTTAGAGTGGAAGTGGACAGGAAGGCAACGACCAGGAAACCATTTCTATAGTCACTAATTAAAAAGATTAAAATAAATGCAACTAAGCATGGCCTCAAGTTTATACTGCCTCCTTGTACTAAATACAATTTCTACCAATTAAATGAGACAGGAATGTTGACCATATGAACTGTGTTATTCAGCAGAACATTTCCAGCCTCCTGCAAACTTCCCGGAAAGGTTATGAAATCACCTTCATGGAGTACTTCAGGATAAACCCTGTATTATCTGTCAGAAACTGCTGACTCCAGATTCCCTTTTGATGGAAACGCCTTTGCATGCACTGCTCCACCACTGAAACCAACTTACCGTGGAACCTGGATTAGGAGGTACATAAAGGAATCAACCAGTGTCAGCTTGTCTGGGTCTCCTTTAAAAGTTTGCAGTTTCTTGATCTGCAGAGGAGATAAAAAGCGAGAGGAAGCTGAGCAGAATCTATAGTTATTTTTTTTGTTTTTTTTAGACAAACTGTCTTTGATGAGTATTTTCGCCATTCATACGTGAACACATGCCAAACACACAGACCTCCTCTGCATCAGGCAGGAGCTTCAGCAGGTCTTTGAGCAGCTCGGCTCCATAAATCTTCCCCTCTCCACATCGGATGTCTTCAACAATGGAGCGGTTTGACCTTAAAGACAAACATCTCATTTTACTTAAGCTGTGCAGGTGCTTTCTGTGAATGCCTGTTCCTCCCTCGTGTTTACAAAGGCACTAAATTGAAGCTAGTTCTGATTATCCACTGACCCATTTTGTGCGAGGGCTTTAAACAAATGAGAAACTCCTCCTTTCACTTATCTTAGACGTCAGTTTTTCTTCAACTGTCACATTTAAACTGGACAAAACACATGCTGAGCTGCAAATGGATTCATGTGTCTCAGCTGGGAATGTGAACACTGCGTAATTAAACATAAAATAAATCCTCAGTCATGCTTCGTCTTACGTCAGAACCTTTGCGTTCCTGCAACCTTATATCTGCTTACAACACCACAACAAAAAAATAGAAAGGGTCTCACACAGCATCTCAGAAGCTCATACAAAGTAAATGCGTCAGGCTTAATGCGTTGATCGCCTTTCACAGTGTGTAAAACATCAGCAGGTTTGAAGGATTGTATCAAACAGAGTTACATGAAAAAGTCCTGAATCATTTTTTTCCCCCCTCATTTTTAGGTGTTTTATTGAGGCTGTTTGAAGTTTGTTTTGGCTGGTTCTGCTCATTCTGGTATGAATAAAACAGTGTTGTGACACGAGAAAGTATTTATTTGGTTTTCTCAACATTTCACACCGCAGACTTAATCTAAAACCGCTTTGAGTATTTGTTTTATAGAAGAAACAAAAATGTCATTTGCATTATTAAAAGAAAACACATAAATCATTTCAGTCAGTTAAACATTTAAAGCTATGAGTCAAATTTAAACTATTCACAAATATGGCAGAAATTCCAGCAAACATCTACAATACACAAGAAAAAGAAAAGAGAAACGCTTTAAATATTTCAAATGGTCAAAAAACGTTTTTCTATGAGCAAAGCAACACTAGACAAGATGTGAAGTTTTCACTTGATGAAGGTTATTATAACTCACAAACTAAGTCACAGCTCTTAGTTTACAGCACAGATAAAATGAAACTCATCATGATCAGACTTGCTGAACCAGAGATGGTTTCCTTCTTTCTCCATGGCTCCACTGGTGTCACAGTTTTCTTTTGGTTTGCAAGTCTTTATGTTGGAGTTGCAGGTATCACAACATTCTGCAATTCCACACATATAACAATTTAGAAGAGTAATTTTAGAGTCCTCTTGTTGTTCCTTTGGTAGGGGAATGACAGGACCAAGGTTACAAATAATACGTGAAGACTTCTGACATTGTTCACAATAGTCAGCTGTGTACAGCTCACAGTCTGTGTTAATGACATATTGGGTCAGATAGTGTAACATATAAAACAAAAAGACTCCTGGATTGTCCCGATGTACATCCTTCATCTTCAGTGTTTCAATTATTTCATTCTGAACTGCAAAGACTTCATCTGGGGGAAAATATCTTCCTGAATGTTGCATTGCTGTAAAGAAAAACCTTGTAAACAATGGTGCCTCTGTAAAAAGTCCAGATACTGAGCCACAAACCATCTGGTAATTCTCAAGTTCATAATGCTATGTGTTGTAGCATTGATTCAACAGTTGAAGAATGAGATGGAAAATTTGCAAAAGTACATGGTCGGCTCAAGATTAGCATCCATGCTAATGTCAAAATCATCTGTGTCATTTTGAATTTCATCTTTTGAGTTTTCTTCTGATGATGAATCCTCAGGAATTTCTTCAAAGTTTGTCACAATTTCTTTGCTGTCACTGTTTGGTTTCACATCCAGATCCTTTATGTTTCTGGGAAGACTGGTAAAAACACTTTTTTATCATGTCTGTGTTGGCAAAGAGTTAGATGTGGTTGTAAAGGTAAGTCGCGAAACCTGTGAGCAAGCAAACACATCCAGGTCCATTTGGTCTTTGACATTTTCAAAAGCAACAAAGTCTTCTGATGCCATTACTGTCAAATCCATAGTTGTGGTTTTGATGGTAACTTTCTCAACCTTAGAGGAATCGTCCATGTCCTTTTGGTCTTCAATGTCAAAAGCAAAGTATTTTGATCTCTCGTCCTCAGAACTCTCTACTAAACCGTCATTCCCTCTTATGTTATATCCTAACAACTTTTCAACTCCCTTCGTAACAAGAAATCCAAGGTCCCAACCAATATCAAAATCATCTTGACTTGGTGTTCAGTTAAAATGGTTTGTAAAGTCAGTTTGAAGTCGTCTCTCTGGAATCGATCTACCTCCAACCAAGTTGAGAAGCAAACTGAGAATTCTTGCATTCTTGTATCTCTGTGAACATTTATGACATCATCGATGAGGACATAGAGATTCTCATCAACATGATGACGTCAAACAACTTAGACTTAGACTTATTTTATTGTCATTGCTCAAATAAACATAAGTGAAATTGGCAATGAAATGTCATCGCTTGGCCACCGGAGCACGCACAGAAACACAAGTGTGCCTTTAATTACATAATAAACAAATAGTAACGTATTTTCAAACAGTCTTAGACAGTTTTAGTGATGGGGTTGTTGATTGATTGTTGAGCAATCTGATGGCCAGTGGGAGACAGCTATTTCTGAGTCTGGCTGTTCTGCAGCGGATGCTACGAAATCTCCTGCCAGATGCCAACCGGATGAACAGACCATGGAGAGGATGGGTGGAGTCAGAAAGGATCTGGATTGCTCTGGCTAAGCAGCGTCTGTGTGCAATGTTCTGGATAGGGGGGAGTGGAGACCCAATGATTCTCTTCGCTGTCTTCGCCACTCTTCGCAGAGACTTCCAGTCTGAGGCCTTGTAGCTCCCAGACCAGATGGAGATACTGCTGGTCAGCAGGCTCTCAATGGTTCCTCTGTAGAAGGTGGAGAGGATGGGA